>JASAMV010005399.1:0-26386 GCA_030248065.1 Rhynchonema sp. JSB1_4
TTAAAGGTGCTGGTCAACAACCCATCGACTTCGTTTAATCTTGGGGGCAGTGCACCTGAACAAAGGTGGAATATCGTGTTACTCGACCCTGACTTGGGGAGTCGATTGGTTGCTTCCTGATGTTTCACGGCCGGGTTGAAGTTTGCCCCTCAGTGAAAAAATGCAAAAAATTTGCCGGCTTCCCGTGGAAAGCACAATCCACAACGACGTTTAAGAATTTCAGAATATCAAGCACAAACATTTATTTCATCGGTATGATATACGGCTTTGCAGGAAACAGCTTGCATCCTAAATGAGAAGTCATTTAGTTCCAAAAACCTGGTGTTTTTTGGTCACCGTTTTCTTCGCCGATAATTTTAAGCATCTGCGATTGACCAGCAAATGTGTTGATCGGACACAAAAATCCTCTAATTATTGTGTACATAACCTGTGCTTTTGAGTTCTTTGCACCAAATACAGCTAACGCAATAATTCGGACAACATGCGCAAGTCGGTCATTATGGGCGTGCGCGACCCCAAAAAAGACAAAACATTTTTGAGTGCTCGAATCTGCACGTTGTTTTTGATGAGCGCGCGCGCTGATAATGACCGACTTGCGCATGTTGTCCGAATTATTGCGTTAGCTGTGTTTGGTGCAGAGAACTCAAAAGCACAGGTTATGTACACAATAATCAGAGGATTTTTGTATCCGATCAACACATTTGCTGGTCAATCGCAGATGCTTAAAATTATCGGCGAAGAAAACGGTGACCAAAAAACACCAGGTTTTTGGAACTAAATGACTTCTCATTTAGGATGCAAGTTGTTTCCTGCAAAGCCGTAAATCATACCGATGAAATAAATGTTTGTGCTTGATATTCTGAAATTCTTAAACGTCGTTGTGAATTGTGCTTTCCACGGGAAGCCGGCATAACTTTTGCATTTTTTCACTGAGGGGCAAACTTCAACCTGGCCGTGAAACATCAGGAAGCAACGAATCGACTCTCCAAGTCAGAGTCGAGTAACACGATATCCCACCTTTCTTAATGTGCACTGCCCCCAAGATTAATCGAGGTCGATGGGTTGTTGACCAACAGCTTTAAACAGGAGTTTTCCACTTGTTTTGAAAGGAACAATTCCCTTAATGTTTAAAGGGTGTGTCTAACGTCTCTTAACCCCATGTTTTATGAGGTGCAATCGAAAGATGACCTCGACAGCCCGCCGTGTGCAAAAATCCGCGTCTTGTAGCTCGCTAAATCGCGAAATCTTGAGGGTTACTTTTCGAATTAAATCAATTTCCGGACACAAAACTCCAGGCGCTTTTGAGTGGGCGCTACTCACGTTTGGCGTTTTTCTGCTGAAACATTGCATGTTTAAGCGCGGCTCAGCCGCCTATACAATGCACGTAGACGCTCAACACACACCGCTCTGGCTGCTGGCTTGACTGTGGACACAGTGAATGTTTCATTTACACATAGAAGCTGCTTTGTGTGTGTTTCGCTTCGTAGCTCTTTTCCGTCTGCTCAGTCTGAATTTTGTGTCCGGAAATTGATTTTATTCGAAAAGTAACCCTCAAGATTTCGCGATTTAGCGAGTTAGAAGACGCGGTTTTTTGCACACGGCGGCCTTTCGGGGGCATCTTTCAATTCCACCCAAAAAAACATGGGGTAAGGAGACGTTAGACACACCCTTTAAGCGGAAAATGTAGATCCTCCTGGAGTTATTACATTGGGGTGAAATGTTTTCTTGAATAAAAGCTGATTTTTTTCATCCAGCTCTATTGAGAGCACAGGTAAATGTGCTGTAAGTGGAAACCTCCGGAATGTGTGTGCACGATAATGTTTCAATCAAGAACTGTTTCCCCGGCAAGCATTATTAGCGTTTCCATCCAACCAAGGTAATGCGTTTCGACACAATTCGTCTGTCTGTTCGCCCGATACACTGTTTGCTTGATATTTGTACAACATATTTTTTGGATTTCGCGCAACTCAAATTAAATAAATCACACAAACTTGGGCTAAGCAATCTCCAACAGTCCGTCGTGTTATAATTTGAGATATTTATTGGACCGATCACGACCAAAGCACGTCGCGTGGAAAAATCTATCTCAATATAGCGTTGTGGTAAATATAAATTGGGCAATTGAAATCACGATTGATTCACCGTCATAAACACACAACGTTCGGTGTAGTCTCTCTGATCTCATGTCATACAAATTCGGTACGTTTCTTTTACACCCGATATATAACGAGACAGTAATAATAATAACGATAATGTGTAATCAATGCCAAGTGTACACATATACACGCGTGGACATGCGTGCAAATCCCGCGTGGCGCGCGTATGCGTGTGCGGCATGCCACTTTGTACAGTACCAGCTGCAATTTTTGGCTGATTGAGGCCTGCGCCTGCAGAGCCTGCAGCGCCTGCAGGCTCACGAGCCTGAGCAGGCTCAATACAAAACATAGCAGCCTGCAGAGCCTGCAGGCTCGGCGCAGGCTTCGCAGGCCCAGTGTATAAGCGGTCGCAGGCGCAGGCTCATGAGCCTGCAGCGCCTGCAGGCTCGGCGGATGCACAGCTACTTTTTGTGCTTTGTGATATGATTTTAAGTCAGTTTTTCTCAGTTGTTTGAAGCATTTATACAACGCTGAAAAAAACCAAAGCGTTGAAAGAATAAACAATAAAACTGTCGATAAGGCCACATTTTATCCAGATTCACTGTTTAATAAGAAACAAGTTCCTTTTCGGGTTTTTTGTCAAGTTTCAGCAGAAAACTATAAGAAAGGTAATCATGTACTAATAAAACATGCAACAAACATCCATATACTAATGGCTAAATACGAGATAATACGCACTCCGTCCATAAAAGGTACATGACTAAATGTCACAAAACAAGCAAGCGCAGCTGTGCATCCGCCGAGCCTGCAGAGCCTGCAGGCGCTGCAGGCTCATGAGCCTGCGCCTGCGACCGCTTATACACTGGGCCTGCGAAGCCTGCGCCGAGCCTGCAGGCTCTGCAGGCTGCTATCTTTTCTATTGAGCCTGCGCAGGCTCTTGAGCCTGCAGGCGCTGCAGGCGCAGGCCTCAATCAGCCAAAAATTGCAGCTGGTACTGTACGTACACAAAACTTTGCGTGCAGGTCTGCAGTCATGGGTGCATAGACGGACATGCAATAGGTACCCTGTACGTTAGTTACACTGACATCTTGCAGAGTGGGTATATACATACCATGATACACATTCATTACGAAAGCGAAATAACGACTCACGCGGTGACGAACTAATCATAAAAACGACGTTGTGCTGCACACTGAGCGAGCCAATGTGAGATGATCATTGAGCGGTTATGTTTATAAACGGGTGGTAAACATTATGTTATTGGGCATATTTGGTGCCTTGAGTACACACATGCACATTTATCCCGAATAAAACTCATGTTACACGCATCAAACAGTCACAGACGGCACAATATGATTCAGGTAGTCAAGTTTGTGCCCTACAAACTGAACGCAGTGAAAACCGCAAAGCGCGAGCGTTTGTTTACATTTAGCGCGCGCTGAACAAAAAAATGAATTTCTCAGTTCTGGCACTGATTTTTGGTTTCTTTGCGTCCTCATGCGGTGGAAAAGCAACCATCACAAAGTCGTCGAATACAAATGGCGAGAAAATCAACAACAATAATGTTACATCAATTGTCGAACTGCCAACAATTTCCATGTACGACTTGGAAGAGACCAACGAAACATCAGCTGGTTCGACAGCGACACCATCCACGGTGGTTGCCACTAGAAAAGAGCTGGCCAAAGTGACTGATGCTTCAAAAAGGACGACAGCAAGAAGAAAGATCGTCTTGAGTACAGTGGGCGTGACAAAAACGGCAGTCGAAATACCGAACCGACGAAGGTGAGCTTTGTCCAATGATGAGCGTTTCTAATTCAGCTCAAATCGATGAGGTATTTTGGAGCGGAAGTCGAAGTTGTACTGAAAATTTAGGGAAATTTGACCAGCAAACGCGACATTGATTCCGTTTAGAAGGACAACGGAAAACTACTGGAATTACTGTATCATGTTGTTGCTCTTGGTCGAATGTTATGGTGCCAACCACTTTGAACATACGGAGTTAATTCAAAGCCTCAACACCGATTGTTCCAGCAGATCTTGATGAAAAAAACAAGTCCTCCAAAATGTTGACAAAATTATATTCACAGCACGATCGCCATCAACCTGCATCACGCCGTGCTGGTCACGAGGGAACTCGAGTCCGAGGGTGTCACGTGCGCTCAACTGCACCAGTTGGAGTCCGTCGTTTCGTTCCAGCTGCGATTTTTGGACCGAAACACTCAACCGATGGAAATGTCACACTACATCGACCACTATCCCGTGTTTGTCAGTGAGTGTTTGCATCGACTGACGGAGTTTTGCGCCAGTTATTGAAATTTGTGCGTTATCAAAATCTCTGTCCTCGATTGATCTTTCAATCCATACTGACCTTGATCATTCAGGCAACTATACGTGTCAAGTGCTGTTCCGTCCGAATCGTAACTGGGATTACGAAGATCGCCTAGTGAACGTCACTGAAGGCAGCAGAGTGCAACTGACGGTGTCGGTGCGCAGCTCAAATCTGACCGGCGGCATTACGTTCGTCGGCAGCGTGTATGCGTGGCCGTTGAACACTTGGGGTCGGTTTAGAATGTGTTGATTACTCTCTCGGCCCAAAGAGTACTTTTCAAATCACTCACCGAAAGAGTAACGCACTTTCTGCACTAATATTGAGTAAGAAACAAGAATTAAGAGTGGGAATTTGAAAAAAGGGTACGAATTTCGAGTGGTTTCTTTTTTCGAATTCAGTTGGATTGCTGCCGGCAATCCTGTTTTGTTTTTCATTTGCCAAGAAACGGCCAGCAAAAAAGGCAGACATTGCTGAGCTTATTAGACCATCGACAATAAGAAGTGGTGCGAGACCAGCTCGCCCCCAATGATAAAAGCTTAGGTTAGGCGTGGGCTAAGGCTTGGATCTAAAGTATGGTTAAGATTTGGACTAAGCTTAGTGATAGGCTTAGGCTTCGCATAAAATCTAATGCTAAATACTTGACCCAAAAAATCAGGCCCGGCCTGTCCTGGCTTTTCCAAATCGGGCCAGGCCGGAGATTTTGCAGATATTGGGTCGGGCCGGGCCAGCTAAGGCTCAGGGCTTAATGGTAGACTTCGGTAGGCTCGATCCAAAAACTAGGCTGGGCCGGGCAGGACCGGGCCTGAGGGGGGCTTTCGCTAACTCGAGCTGGGCCGGGCCAAAAGGGGCTCTCACTAACTCGGGTCGGGCCCGCCGGGGGGGACTTTCGCTAACTCGGGCCGGGCCGGGGGGGGGGGGGGGGGTTCCATGACTCGGGCCAGGCCCGGGGGGCATTCGCTAACTCGGGCTGGGCCGGGCCGTGGGGGGAGCTGTCGCTAACTCGGGCCGGGCACGAGGGGGGGGGCTTTCGCTAACTCGGGCCAGGCCGGGAGGAAGGCTTTCGCTGACTCGGGCTGGGCCCGGGGGGCTTTCGCTAACTCGGGGCCGGGTCGGGCCCGGGGAGGGGCTTTCGATAACTCAGGCCGGGCCGAGCCCGGGGGGAGGGGTTCGCTAACTTGGTCCGTTCCATAAGGGGGCTTTCGCTGACTTGGGCCGGGCCCCGGGGGCTTTCCCTAACTCGGGCCGGGCCAAAGGGGGCTTTCCCTAACACGGGCCGGGTCAAAGGGGGGCTTTCGCTGTCTCGGGCCGGGCCCGGGGGGCTTTCGCTAACTCGGGCCGGGCCAAACGGGGGGCTTTCCCTAACACGGGCCGGGTCAAAGGGGGCTTTCGCTGACTCGGGCCGGGCCCGGGGGGCTTTCGCTAACTCGGGCTGGGCCGGGCCCGGGGGAGGGGGGCTTTCGCCAACTCGGGCCGGGCCCGGGGGGCTTTCGCTAACTCGGGCTGGGCCGGGCCCGGGGGAGGGGGGCTTTCACCAACTCGGGCCGGGCCCGAGGCGGGGGGAGCTTTCGCTAACTCGGGCCTGGCCTTGGCTTTTTGCTGAGCTCATTTAGGGAAACGGCCTTCCTTTTTGGTTAGTTATTTTCTCACAGAGATCATTCAGGGGTATTACTATTTGGGGTACTTTATTTAGGGTTAGGGTGGTTGGTTGGGAAGGTTACTTACAAGGGAGCCCAAGTGCAGCCTATGTTCGTGTTAGGTTTTCTGTTTGTTTTGCAGCGTATCATGTGTTATGTATCATTATCAAGCCCATCACTTGTTCGTTTTTATTATTGAAGTGCGTCATTTCATTCTCCTGATTCATGTCCTTTATTTCGCATTTCCATGACCGTTGCAATGAAAATGAAATCGAAAAAGAAACTACTCAATTTGCGTACCGCACCTGAAACATTTTTTGAAATGCAAATCACTCTTTTGCGAGTGCCGCAATACCCACTCAATTGAGTGAAAAGTTCACTCAAATTTTCGTTGGTGCGATACCACTCGCCGTTTGAGTAATTTTTTTTACTCAATTGAGTGGACAAGGGCCGAGAGAGTAATGAATGCTTGGGAAGAGCCCCGTTTCGTGTCGTCGTGTGACCCGGCGATTGCAGTTGGTAGCACTTCAAGCTCTTTGAACCTTCGTCAAGCTAACGTGTTCGTATAACTGACGGCTGCGACCAATACACGTATACCAAACTGGATAGCAGGTGTATAGAAAATATTTTGCCTCAACCCAGTCCGAACGTGTTGCGTCATCGCAACGTGAAAAACGCGTGACGAGTATGACTCACACGGTGGTTCAGTAGAAAATACGCGTTGCCACTGAAACGTTTAGTAACCTGCGAAACGATCAATTTGTGACAAATAATCAATAGTTGCATTTCAGGCGAACGCATCACCCGAAGCATCAACGGCGCGCGACTATCGACACTCGTCTGGTCGTACTACGCCACGTCCGAGGATGACAAGGAATTCGATGACAACAACTGCACCCGATCCACCCGGCACGCTGGCGACACCGCAGAATCTGTGCTCGCCATCGAAGCCAAATGTCCCGCCTGGGTGGAAACGTCGTTTTGGTTCGTAATATATTCAATTTTTTAAAGTTTTTTTGTCAGGCAAGAGAACCTATTTATTACCAGGATAAAAGTTGTCAGTAATATGAATCAATACCAAATTATCGAACAATAAAACCAAATTGTAGTTGTAGTTTTTAATTTTTTTTGGCAAGTGGGGTGCATCTTGTCCAACCTGAGTAAAAAGAATCCACAAACAGAATGCAATGCAGATCAAAATTTTATCCTGATTTTCAGGTTCATATCACTCGGCATCATTTGCGTAATCGAAACGGCGCTGCTGATTGGTGCGTTTTGCGTCTGGGCGTGCGTTGACTGGTCGTCCGTCTATAAACTTAAGCGAAGACAGAATCGAAGACGGAAACGGGCAAAGAAACAAGCGCTGTTGGAAACAACCTATAATCAAGTGGCCATTGAACAAGCCATGGAGGACTTGAATAATGAAGAGGTTACCTTTGATGACGCTCAAAATGTTCATATTCAGGTAATCGATAAGTATTGTGTGGTTGTGGGGTTAAGTACCCAAGAAATTTCAGGATTCCGACAGCCAGCCCTGACAAGCAACCTCGTCTTCGTGATCGTGACCATAACAAGCAATTCACGGGTGATTTCTGCTTGTCGTTTATTATCCTAAAATTCATGTCTTTAAATATTGTGAGTACGCTACTAGTCACTCGGCTAATAAAAAATGCATGAATCAGATTGCAACTTATTTATAGACCTCACTTGGTGCCCAAAGTCCATCTGGGTAAACTTAAAGCAATTTGGCTCCTTTGCAAACTCAGACTCAGCTGTCAAAGTGTGAGTGCTTTTACCAGCATGTCAAAGGCAACTGATGCAACAGTAAATTAGGAAGCAATAAGGTTGTTTTCTGCCTTACTGGCATTTGCCACAAGCAATGTGAGCGTGAAATCGACAAATTGCACAAAACCGCACTGGATTTCCACCAAGTAAAACAACCACATGCATAGGAATATAAGACCAATTTCTATGTTGAATTTCAGGCAACTGCACACAGGGTTCGACAAAAAAAATTTTTCGTAAGAAAAGGTTTTTGAAAAAAAATTTTTCCAAAAATTTTTCGGGGGAACAAAAAGTTCTAAAACGCCCAAAAGCACTTTTTGGGGTTATTTTTTGTCATTTTTTTCAAGGGTCGAAAAATTTTCTTCACAAAATTACCTTTGGGGCATGTATTTCGTAAGGCACAAAATGATGTCATTACACCTCCCCGTAATAAATGGGACACAGTATGCATGTACTTACATGGTACTTTGATGTCATACCCCATCGGGTCGGTCAGATACGACTGATTCATCGACCCGACGAGTGCTTCAGCAGCTTATTGTTTGAATTCTGTGTGGTTTACGAGTAAATCTTGCTTATTCGACCACAAACTGTTGTGTCTGATACCAAAGAGCAGCAATCATCGGTCCATATCAAGCACAGACCGTTGGATCGCACCGAAATGACGTAAACACCCTTCATCAGCGATGCAAACCAAGTTACAAAAGTGACTTGTCAATTAAAGTTGTATTTTTTGCGTTTTTGCGCGTTTTTTAGGGAAATTTGGTCAAATTTCCCCGAGTCTATGACTTTTAAAAAATTTAAAAAAATGTTTAAAAATGTTTTTTTTCAACCCTGCCTGCACAAGGTGGAGAAAACAGTCACACACGCTAGCATCATTTATTTCTTGCACCGTGCGCTCAGTTGTGTCCGTTTTAACCAGTACCGTTATTGCGCTTGCGTTATGAAATCATTATCACCGTTTGTGCTCATCTGCGCCTGCTTTTTTCTCCACCGAATGGGCAAGTTTAGCCTTTGCCAGGAGAAAAGCTCTCTACTTAGTTCAAAATAACTCATTTAGCATCCCCATGCGTGCTTTCCACCTGGTCGATTTGGACGCAGTGCTCGGTGACCGTGGGTCTGGGACATCAGGTTCGAATGCGCTTCGTTGATGCTCCCGGTGAACATTGTGCTGGACAAACTCTGTTTGAAAGGAAGAACTGCAGCGGGACTGATATGAGCAATGGTAAATCATCCTGTAACGTTATCGAAAGGATTCACTTATGCTAATTTTCGTTCAAAATCAACGCTTAATCTTCAAGCGAATGCTTTTTTGCTTTTTAGCGTGCACGAAATTACGGCTATCGAAACACACATGTTCGAACTAACTGGTTTAAAGAGTCACTTTGTGTCAGGGCCAGAATAACATCCGACGACGATATGATATGATTTTCCACTCTCAGTTTCGCGCGGAAAACCGTTGACGAGGGATTCACTTCATCGGGCATTGCTGTCGATATACCAAGATTGGCTACCACATACAGACCGTCAACTTTTAGCCCAGGAACTGCGGGATCCTGAATACTCAGTGTGGCCAAATGCCACCGTAAAGTACAGGGTCGAATTCGCCGAACCCTTTGAAAGGTACCGAAACTGTATATAGTTTGTATTGCACGTTATGTATTGACCAGGTTGTTTCCATTAGTTGAAGCAAGATTGCTGATATCGGGGCATGCGCGGTAGCGCTTGTCACAATATGGTTCTCGAGAGTTAGTGCCGGGTTTATATTTTTCTTTCGTTTATTATGATGCACAGAAAACGGAAATCGTTGAGTGACTCTCACCAAATATGCACCCACTCACATTACACACATGCGCAAAATTTGAGATCAGACAGTTCAGGCGTTGCAAAGTTACGAGACCAAACGTTGCACAAAAAGTGCGCCAAATTCTTCTTCCATCTTCTTCTTGTACTTCTATAAAACTTCATCCCTGATAAATAGAAGCATCTGACATCAAAAATAATGTGTGTGCCATGGGGGTTTTTAGGGTCGGAGAATTTTGTGGTGCTGTCAGTTTTTTGATCCATAGATTCTTGGTGCCGGACCCAGAACCGGAACTGGAACTAAATTCAAGAACCTCGTATAATTGGTTCGACGAGCGCTCCAATGCCTTAAATAATGTGTGCGGTGTGTAGGTTTTCGGTGTCGAGAAGTTCAGTGGTAATATCGGTTTAAGGCTTCGGAACCTTATGAAGCTGGAACTGGAACGGGAACTGGAACCCGATGCAAAAATTTGCCAGAATCGGTCAGAACAGTGCTCAAATGACTGAACTATTGCGTGCGGTACATAGGTTTTTGGGGACGTCAAGTTCAAGGGTAATATCGGTTTCTCGCTTCGGAACCTCATGAAGCTGGAACTGGAACTGGAACCGGAACTCGATGCAAAAAATTGTCAGAATCGAACAGAAGAGTGCCCTAATAACTCCAACTAATGTGCACGGATCAACTAACACAATGCACGTAACAGCACCAACAGGTATAATCTTTGAATTGGTTGTTGATTGCGTTTCAGTAATTTTTATTCTTTCTCCCAATAACCGACAAAACCATAGTTTGTAATAACATCTTGCCCTTGTCATCTGCTGCAGACATCATGTGTCTATGTACTTGGTGAAATCATATAAATAAAGTTTTGGTGCTTTACATGATATAAAACTTCTATACAGGAAGAAAAATGCTTGCTCTCGCAAGCAACGGGCCGAATATGGTTCTCGGAGTATAGGCAGTCAAGTATAACACTTCGATATAAGAATATTTCAGGCTGATATTTTAACTTGGTCAAATAATGACTGAAGTGAAAATTTTGTTAGTCATAAAATATGTGTCAGAAGGATTGTGGTTTCGAACAGCAACATGTTGAAAAAGAACCATATTGCGGCCGATCTGATTTCATGTCGAGCCTTTGGTCGGCCTTTGTCTCATCACTTATGCGATACGGTCAACGCACTGGTCGCAATATGGTTCTTTTTCAACATGTTGCTTTTTTTTCTGACACATATTTTATGACGAACAAAATTTTCACTTCGGTCAGTATTTGACCAAGTTAAAATATCAGGTTCAAAATAAAAAATTAAAAATGTAAAATATATTAAAACTATAGGTAGAAGTATGTACATAGGTATTGTTCGAACAAATGTTCGCACCGGAAGATTATTCACAGCGTTCGCCAAAAGAAAGGATTGCGAAATCAAACGTTTCAGGTCATTCTACGTGAAAGTTCATCATCTGATCATCGCCGCCATTAAAGAGATACGTTCCGTTGCTAAATGTCTGAATTTCGACAGTGAATGTTCTGACACAGACCACTGTGTAGTTTTGGTGGTGGATGACTATCAGCGGTTAGCCCCTTTTTTCAGGATCCTTGTTGGGTGTAGCCTTCTGTCTAACATTTTATATCATTCATTTGATGAACTAAGACTCACTGGACACTCAAGAAAAGGCCACTTCCACACCAAACACCATCGTGTGGAATACTCACAAAACAAAGTCGTCAACCTCACCCAAAGTAAAAAATCAGATGTTTCGCGTCACGCTGGCTGGTGGACAATACGCTGTTTTCTAAACGAAAGGGTCAACTTTGACGCGTCGTTGTGCATGGTTGCACGAACTTCGCAACAAAATATTATTTTAACGATGTAAACACAAACGTTTTGAAAGAGTATTTCTGAGTTTTATGATTTTCTGAAATAAGGCACGGAAATAAACAGGTAATAATAATGTGGTCTGTGATCGCAACATTATTTCAAAACCACAGCGCAGAAATTAATGAAACTCCGAAATACTATTCTAAACCGCTTGTGTTACATCCTAAACTAATATTTTGTTGAGAAAACCGTGCAACCATGCACAACCACGCGTCAAAACTGATCCTTTGTTTAGAAAACCGCGTCTTAAAAATCTGACTTTGAACTTTGACGGTGATGTTGATGGTGAATTCGACTTTGTTTTATGAATTCCACCCATTGAGCCCCAGCTATGCCCCATATTTTGTTCTCTGAGAGAACTTCTCACGCGCTGATTGGATCTGGCGCGCTCAGCAGCCAATCAGCGCCTGTAGGTTTGTTGTTGTCCTTTCACTCAGAGAGCGAAGTAATCAGGATTTTAGTGTGAATATTATCAGGCTGTGCTCAGCGTCTGACGTTGGAATGAAGCGCTTGAAGAAACGACAGTTTGCCACATTTGGCGCCGATTGCTTGCCCAAGATGAACCGAGACGGAGAGAGACGGGAATGGGAAAATGTTGAGTATTCAAAATGGGTCATGATTCACGAGTTGATGCACGTTTTGGGATTCTACCACGAACATCAGCGACCCGATCGGGATAAATACGTTCGCGTCAGCAATCAAATAAAGGTGAATCTTCTAACAATGTTCGCGCTCATTAGAAAAATGGTTGGTATCGCTCTTGGCCTCAAATGTGCAATGTTCGGCGTGTAAAAACATCTCATGGTGGTCAGAATCATGATCAAATACGACATTTTGTTGTAGTTTCTCTCGATATCCGAAAATTCTAGCATCCGATGAACGACAGTTATGCGATCGTTGGCCGTAGCCAAGTGACCGACATGCGTCTGCCGTACGACTACGAGTCAATCATGCACTATGAAGTCGAACCCAACAACACGCTGATGACAGCAATCGCCGACACCCGTGATGTGAGCGTGGGACAGCGGAGTCACTTCAGTCAATTGGACAAAATTAGAATCAACCGTCTATACTGCGGTGGTGAGACTGATTTTGGCGATTGACGCACGAAATATAGCTATTTGTTAAAAGTCAAACTACTGAATTTCAGATCGCTCTTGTGTGGTATCGCAGTGGAATCACTGGTCACGGTGTTCCGCATCTTGTGGCAACGGCACGAGAACACGCGATCGTGGCGTGACAGTGCCGGGTGAGCCATGCAATCATGTCCTGGTCGAATATGAAAATTGTTCAGCGGACTGTTCAGGTACAGTAAAATATAATATACAGTAGTACTGTTTTTGATTGCACATTGGTCCAGTCGCAAGCTTATTTTTCAAAGTGAGAGAATTTCAGGCTTAGCATAAAGAAATAATGCAAAATTAGACCGACAATGAAGATTCATTTGATGCAGAGTGACAGTTCGGACCCTTTTCTGGCAAATCGACTTTTTGAGACCCATTGCAAACGCCAAACGACTGTCAAATGTCACCGTGGCTGCTCTGGTCCGAGTGCTCTGTATCGTGCGGCAATGGGACTCGGCGACGAGGACGAAGTGTTAGCAGACAACCGACAAACGGTGGAAAACAATGTCGGTCGAAAGTAGAGATCGCCACCTGCGGATTTCCGCCCTGTTTCACACAAAAAAGTAAGAGTACGCAAAATCTAAGGTTAAAATCTTAGGTCTTCGCTCCCTCTTATTGTATCATTCCGTTCCACAGTTTCAACAACTATTGCATTTATGCATGAGTCCTAGGTATGTACCCCAGGAACTGGGATAAAATTTAAATTAGTGCACCTGAGAATGTCGATTAAGACGCCTTTAAAGTCAACGCCATGGTCTCAGTAATGTAATCATTTGAAAAGTCGAAGCACCCTTCCTTCTTGTTAAGCACGTTTAGCACTCAGTTTCAAGTGCATATCCTGGACATTTTGATATGGGGACTGGGGGCTGTTTTTTTAATTCACTGGATTATATTTGCATGTGTTTTTATCCGCCGCATGCGAAAATGAACTAAAAATTTAGCTCGGCCTTTGTAACATGACCCACCCATTCGACAACGTACTCAGGCCACAACTCGCTTCTTGTTGTGCATGGTTTCAACCCTCAACTACGACGAGTCGATCTCAGCGACCTAGGTGATGTCAAAGTGAGCCCAATCACTCATCTGCCGCGACCGTCGTTTCCTTGGCAGCCAGCACTCGTCTGGGCAGGCGACCGGCTGATATCGATTGCTGGCGGTGGTGGAAGTACGGTATTATGCACACCGCCATTTGATTCAAACTATTTTTGAGAATTAAGTTATATTTGTCTAAAATGAGCATAGCTTTCGCTTGTATAACACATTCAGGGTTTGAAAAGAAAGAGATCGTGGTCGAGGCTCTAATTGATGGCAGGTGGCACAATCAGACGCATGTGCAAAAAGGACGAAAGTTCGGTAAGCGTCTCTGTAAGTGGACAACGAACATTATCTACACTTGCGACTTAATGGTCAGGCACTGTTGGTTACTTGCCTGGCGAGCGAATTGTGTTCGCATGTGGCTGCAGCTCAGGCAAGTGTAGGCACACCTGTGAATTTCGGGATGCGCACAAAAATGGTTCATGGGAAGAGAGAAATGTGCCGGATATGTGGTGCTGGGACTGGCCGATATCGGTTGCCCACGAGGTTACCATTTATTTACTTATTTATTTAGTCATTTTATTTTTGGTCATTTATTTTCTCGAGCGAAAGCTTAACAATAGCAGTGTGTGGGTCGAGATGGCCACAACAAGGGGCAGTCATGTGGATTTTGGATTTCAGTTAAAATTTGGATTCTCAGAAAAAAATAGCAGACTACATGCGATGTTGCCTACCACTTTTTTAGTGTCTTAATGGGTCTATGGGCGGGTACACTAACCCTGAATGCTTGCATTCATGAAAACAAACAGTTAAGTTCTTTCCTTGTTGTGTGATTGGACTAGAGCGCGTGCAGTTTCAGGACAACATTTACTTCACCGGGGGCGTCAATTGTGAAGCCAAAGTGCTCGCACAATTAGTTCGCTATGAGTATCGATCGAACACGTGGTCGCAATTGGCTGACATGCACATAACGAGGGAACGTCATGCGATGGTGGTGGCGGACGAAAACACGATTATTGTTGGTTTTGGTGAGCCACCTCAGCCTAACCCTAACAGACAGCCCTAAATATTCGGGATTCGGGATCAGGATCGGGAATCGGCATTTAAGTTTGAAGTCTCGAGATCGGGATCCGGAATCACCATTCAGTTTTGAAGTCGCGTGACCCAGATCTCGTTCGAACCCTAGTTCCAGCTGGTCAAAACGCATGCATTGGTGTGGTTCCTTACGCAGGTATGCGGCGGTCAGGTCGCCAGAACCGGCGCATGGAATAAGACGGCGACTTGTGAGAGCTACGACGTGGCCAAGGATTCCTGGTCGATGATTGCCGACATGCCGGCCGGGCTGACAGATTTCGGTTTGCATCGAATTGACAGTCGAATCGGCAGTCGACTCGTGGCCATCGGTGGACATGAGACGGTTCAATCTCGGCAATACAACAACGAAAATATATTCATTTATAGTGACGGCCGCTGGTCAACAGCGAGCGAGACAGTTGAAAATAATAACTTTCGGTCCGTTGCAGTCCCCAGTTCTGTGCTCGACGTTTAGTTTTTGCTTGCGGTATGGAAACGTATGTGATTCGGCAAGCTGTGCCGCGTTTTGCTTCTGTGGACATGCTATGATCCTACAGCTTTTCAGTAAAATGTTTTTAAATAACTTCAGTACGACACCATAAAACATTAACGGGGATAAATGTTGGACACCACAGGGAAATAAATAAGAAATAATCAGCTGGAATGCTGACCCAAACATAAACCGTGACCATGATCTTCTGATACCGACCACGAGCAGAAAAACTTCCCACAGCTGGGTGACGTGTGTTTGATTTCCGAACATAAATTTCAATAGCTGATTTTCTGGTGCAGGCAGCGGGCAATAAGATAACCCCCCGTACGGCAATAAATAAAGAAAACCTTGCGCTGCGTAACACCCAACGTAAACGAAAACCACAAAAAATCGACACATGAATTTGCGTGCTTGCATCAGACCTGTAAACCTCTTTTTTGTGTCTTTCACATTTTCATTTGCTTGTTCAGATTTCCAAACGTTAAGAAACCAGTTCCTCCAGCGCACCGTCAGGTATGTTCCAAATACATTCTGTTGGTGTGGAACAGCGACGTGTTTAGATGTTGTTTGTGGTCTGTGTTAACTGTTCGGTTCATTTTCGAAGTCAGTTTCGTAGCAAACGTTTAAATAACACGACAACCTTGCTATACTGTAGTGCGACCATCGGAGTCATACAATCGATCGAAGATCTCTATCTCTAATGAAAATTAAGATTTACCTCGATCCAATATTTTGATGTTTCTTCGAACCAAAAGTGCAATCATCCAGTAAAAACCATTCATCTGGCCTTCGTCAAACGCGCGGAGCTACGTATATACGTGCACCCGGATCTTTTACCTTGAGCGTCAAGGTGCTAGTTTTCCATTCCAGTTCTGACATTTAATCGACACCTTTGGCTTTCACGACGAATCATGGAGCCACTCGTCTACATTGGTGTGATCGCTTATTCGAGCATTGTTGGCTTCGGCCAAAATCATTCCAAGGTTAAGAAGCAAGCGTGACTCGACTGCAGCTTTGCACATGAGCTATTGTTACCGGTACATCTCACCCGAAGCGAACAATTAATCGTAATAATGATAGTGTGCATAATGAACTCATCCAGCAGACGACCAGCTGTATCAAATAATGAAACGTAACAATCTCATTTTCCCCCGTGATAGATCTTTTACTTTTGTTTCAAGTGAGTCGCAATGATGTGTTTCAGGTACCGTTTGCGCTCGATCCGGACCTGATCGAAGGTTTGAAGACTAAGTGAGTGGTTTTCTATGAGATTTTTCTTTTGGATGCACAACAAATCGAAAAAAAACTTGAACGGGGAAGCGTTATGCCCAGTTTACCGTGTTTCTGGTGATACAGGCGCGTCGTCTCTGAAAGGTTTCACGCGTAGAGCCTGACGTTGTTCGCATTTTGACCCATAAACGATCAATCACAGCAGTCGACTAAGTTTAAACATAAACAGAACTTTAAAACAATACACGTCCCTCAAAATGAAATTGCGGTCGAGATCTAGGGATCCTGTTTTTTGGGTCTCCTTTTTGGTGTGTTCACAGTTCTCGTGCTGTATCGTGTCTTGCGCTACCAAACTTTCTGGCAGTTGTAGTCGCAGTGTTTTACCCAAACACACGGTTCGAACGGGCGTGCACGCCATGTTGCAGGATAAGACCGCTTGCCTGTGTCTCTTTGTGTCAGTTCCCGAACATTGTTTGTTCCAATGTGGTGCATTCAATCTGATGCTCTTCAGGCGATATCTTGCCACAGCCAGAACTGACGCCACACGAAAATCTGAACACAGCCAGGAATCCCGCAGCTTTCTGGCAATCTGGAAAAATTCGCTTTCGCATTGCACCAGGTTATGCAATATTATTCGTTGTTGTAATTATATGTTACATATAAAAATAAAGATAAATATTTATGACACATATATAAAATATGAAAAGAGGAACAAAAGTCTCACTTTTGTATTTTTTGCTCACACCACGCAGCTCTGTCCATATAAACCTTAACCCACGGCTAATTGTTCAGTTGTCAATCGTCAGCGCTGGTCGTCAACGCAAGCATTCCTGAATGAGCCCGAGAAACATGATACATGACATTAGGCTGGGTTCACGACCAGTGTTGTCCGTCGACGTGCGTTGACCACCGTGAAGACAAGTCTCACTCACAAGTGATTAATGCAGGCGATTTCACCGACATTCAGTCAACCGGGATACGAGCGGTGCTGACCGACTTCAACCAAAACACGTGCTTGCAGCTGATTGAGATCATGGTCGATCATGATCCGGAGCACATCGTTTTTGAGAAGCACGGGTTCGTCCATATTGTTTGTGCTGGCACAATGTGGCAAACCGATTTCCGTATTTTTGTATTTTGTGTTCAACCATCTGCCTGGGCCGGCGGAGATATGCTCATAATGCACATTCAAATAGATGACACCACAGTAGAATTCTCGACTGCGATGAAAAGCTACATTTAAGGTCTTTGGTTTGCCTTGCAAGATCAGAGCATAGAAAACGATAATTGTAAAGGTACAAAATGAAGAAAACGAATGCCTATGTAAACCCAGACTGTCTCATTTCCTTCCTGATTTACCAATCCGACCAAAAAAACTCCCAATCTTTTCGTCATTGTTAGAGAATTTGACCATAAAGAGTACAAGCTCCAAGCTGACTTTATGATAATGTAGTTTCGTTTGCAACATCAGATTTCAAACGCTGTCGCCGCGGTTCTTGTTCTCTGGCCAGTCTGGGTACTTTTAAGAATATCTGCATCGTATATCGGAAAAATCCGTCGTCTTTATCTCAACGGACCGCAAGTAATCAGACTGGCTGACGACGCTTTCGATGGTGGGTTGGGCACCGTGCACCATGAGGTCAGTTTGCACAATCACCAGACCTGTGCTACCGGTGGCGGTGATAGGGACAAAGGTGAAATGAATTTTACCAAGAATAATAGGGTCCTCAGTCGGGGAAAATTCAAATCCGGTATCCATATTGGTCACAAGATCTTTACCAACCGCTATTTTGAGCGATGATGGTAACTCCCTTGGTCAAAAAATAGGATCCTCCAACATAATGTTTCAGATTCTTCATGCCCTTGGCGTAGCTCATGAGCACACACGTCCCGATCGTGACGAATTCATCTTCGTGAATGAAACGAGCATAATGGTAAGCTTTTCGAATGCGCATCATGATAAACAAGCTCCTTGTCCAGCAAGCTATACACGCAGACGGTGGCGAAGAATCAACTGAAAAAATGTGACCATTTCAATTGCACAACGATGGATTTGCCGTACGATTTCGGCAGCGTCATGCACTACGGCATGTGGGCGTTTACAAAGGGCACAGAAGGTTAGACGTCTTGACCGGCGATTGCACATCAGCAACAGAAATGACTATAGGACTGTGCATTGGATCGACTTTGCTTGCATAATTGAGGCAAGCTCGATGAGCGCACAATAATACCGAAAATGTCCATCAATCAGCGGATTGGTCAACGAGACGGTATGAGCAGCTGCGATTACTGCAAGCTGAATGCGAGATACAGGTTTCTATTTTTTTATTCGAGTAGTGCAAACCCATTACCGGGTATTCACAAACGCCCAAACATTATTTGTCAGATTCTGTTAGAAATACATGAAAATCTAATTTGAATTGAAATCACAGTTTCTAAATGTACAAACGACAAAGCACAGTTACATGTATCCAGGAAGCAATGAATTGTCATGAGTACTGCACACAACATTTCAGAACAGGTACGCACAGGTCAAGTAACAGTTCCCATTACACACTTTGAAGGCAGGTCCAGGCCGGAGACTTTCGTTCTTTTCGACAGGTGCACCAGAGCAGGCGTTACTACGAGGGCGTCACTTAATCTACATGCTGTACTTCACCGTTTAGGTGTCACACCCTTGCCTGCAAGTGGTGCCGCAGGTGCTGCGCGGAGAACCCAAGTTCATCATGCTACATAGTGCTATTTAGCGAATCCAAGCCCTCAATCGAAGTCATCGATCCAACAGTGAACTATCTCGGCCGTGTACTCCGGCCACCCGAAATCCCAGGTACAAGATGCATTACCTTAGCTGAACAACAGTCCACACCTCTCTATCATTTGTGTATGGGTATGCCGCACGCGAATCTCTCTGTGTTGACTTGGTCGACTATCTATGGTTTCCACTTGAGCGATTATCTACGCAGAGGTCATGTACTGTAGATTAAATGTGAGAAAACCTCACCCAATGGCGTTTGATATCAGGCAACCACAGTTGGAAGCAGCCTCGAACAGGTATTGCGGTCGAAGCACTTGACCGAAGAATGTACGTAGTCGGTGGAGTCAGTCGTCACGAAAGCAATGTAACCGGACGCGAGGTGGATAGATGCTCGGTACTTATAACCATAGTAATTTTCTGAATTCACTGCCATGCGGTACGCCCGGTATGTAGTTGATGTCCACGTCTAAACCCGGACTCTGACCACGCTCAATTCTGAAACATTGCGCACAGCTGCCTGGGTGGACTGGTAAGCTGCTTGTGTGTCTGCTGTCCGAATGTTCCGAAAGTTGATTTTCGGGCTTAGACTGGGGATTAACCATGGGGCGCACCTCACAGCACGCCAGCGAATGAGCAAATTTCAGATATCACACAAATAACCATGTAATTTTCAATGACGACCCAAGTAATGTTTTTGTTTGTGTAGATCGACGGCAGGGATCTAAGATGCCAGCGTATGCCGGACGGCTTGCAAATGTCGCGTGTGAAGGCAACCGCAAACGTCATTGGCACGACGATGTTCGTCTGCGGTGGGAAGGATCATGCGATCAACCATGTTCATGGCTCGTGTGAATTATTGACGTTTCCGTACAAGGTGTGGAAAGTAATGACCGTCAATATGACCAATGCAAGGTAAAATCTAGCAAACGAAGCCAGACGAGATAAGACATTTCTTTTGAAAGTTTTAGCTTGTTGACTGCAGCAGCAGAGACCAGCATTTCTCCCCAGTCATCGCTAGGCTAGTTCCGTAACCCGTCATGAACCTGCTCACAAAAAAATATGGAATCAAATAGAGCCGATTATTTTCCCAAAAGAATCGATTCACTGCAGAATAGTAGATGATGTCGATTTCGTGCGCAGGTACGGACACAGTTCAGCCGTTCACCGAGGCAAACTGTTTGTCTTTGGAGGGTTCGACGATCAAGGTTCGGTCAACACGTTGGAGCAGTACTACCCTTCTAACAATGCATGGACGTTTTTGAGTAATTCGCCCTGGACTTCCGGCGGATTCACCAGTATGTTGTTTTTAATTGAGTTTCAAACTGACAATTTTTGCAAACATCCATTGGTGTGTTGTGTTGACACACCAACGGCAGCTAAACTACCTAGGAAAGTGTAAGGACTTGCAACCATGACCTTCGAGAAACTGGCCCCAGTGGTCTACCTACTGAGCTTTGACACGTGAAGCAATGCAAGCAATACCGTCTTTCACGCAAGATCGGTAGGCAGAAGAGTGGGTATTCATATTTTTCGTTGCTGACCTCGGTGTTGGCTACCCAATACATTGGTTAAGTGGGACAAACAATATACATCCAACCTTGCAGAACAATGTCTTTGAATTTGAAGGCATGATGAATATATACGGAGCGCTGGTCGTCTGTCGAGGCGACGGCGACGGACGATGCTTTGAATTTAGCGTGTCATCGAATGCGTTCAGGGAATTTGCCACTTTGCCAACGCCAAGCTCGCCCATTCAACTGGTGCACTTTGGTCGACGCTATTTCGCGGTTAGTTTGTCAACAACTTATCAGCACAGTCTACCCATGGTGAATCGACGGGGCAAGCATTTTCGTTCACCAACGGTTGTATAGAATACAGTATGGTAATTAGGCGGTCAACGGTGGATTGGGCTCTAAAAATTAGTCACCATACAGGGGGTTCACTTTATGGAGGTTCACTGCTGAGAGGGTCTGCTGTAATTCAAATCCTATGACCTTTCAGCCAATTGCAAGATTAGTTTCGAAGTACTGCTTGGGATCAGAAAAAGCAAATATGGACAAAGGAATGTGGTCAACAAGAATGCATAATGAATGCAAAGCTCCATAATGACTTGTCCTCTCTCCCTGATGGAGTGCACTTTTGTGCGCAAGCAAGCTTTGTTATACACGAGCGACATCTCGCGGGTCTTTTTGGAAATCAATTGGTAGTGTTCGCACCGACGGGCCCACGGCACCTCGCCCGTCTGTGAAAACAGGCCGAAACACTATCTTGAGCAGCGATTTCTTACCTTCGCGGATCGATCTCTCCGCACTCCGCCACTTCCTACCTCTCCCGATCTGCAGCCGCACGCGCCTGCACGCTTTCTCACCGCTTAACTCTGCGCACCGATCACTCCTTCCGATGCGCCAGATAATCCAAGACACTGAACAACATATACTCTTTCTTATCTTCGTATTTTTTCCGATATTTGGCTTGCAGTTTTTCACTGGCGATGCATTGAACGAGCGCTGCAGACCGCTTAATAAAAAAGCAGAGCCAAAAAGCATACAACCATCATACCTACCCTTACGCACACGCCTCCCCCCTCCCCCCCCCCCCCCCCCCCCCCCCCCCCCCCACACCGACTCCGCCGTTACTGGTCTTTGAAAAGGGCAGCAAAACGTGTCTCTGTTGCACTATTGTTATCGGCTGAGAATCAGAACGGCGTGTTCACCACGCACAACAACGTCGATGCACAACTAGTCGAATACCTGTACTCGTCACGATCGTGGCAAGTGGTGCGCGGGGACGGCCGCCCGGCAGCACGAGCCGGCCGCGTCCTCCCCCCCCCCCTCTCTCTTCGTTCGCGCCCATTCACGTCCTTCCGCCCGCGGCGCAACCGCCACCCAACACACACAAAAAACAATGTACTTCTTATTCTAACGTATTAAGGGGGGGATTTTTTATGCGGGGGGAGGGGCAATAAAAGAAAGCACACGGGTAAAACAACACCACGTGGAAAAAAAAAGAGACGAAAAAAGAAAAACCAAAAAACAAAAAGGCCTAATCCTAAGCCCACTAAACCAAAAAAAAAAACTAAGCCTAAGTGTAGGCCTGAACCTAAGCCTAAGCCCGATACCCTAAACCCCTCATGCCCTAACCATTGGGAAAAAAAAAAGAGCTTTTTTTTTCTCTCTCCTTTTTTTTTTTCCCAATACTTCCTCCCACAAACTCTCTCTTCATTCTTCCCCCCCCCCCCCCACGCACACACCATAATACCAAAGAAAAAAAAAGAATTTAAAAATAAAAAAACAAATAAATTAACTTTGTACATACAGAAAAAAAAAACTTAGTCAGAGTCAAACCAGACAAAATCAAAACCAACAACACCTTCGTGTGGGTTGGCACTCGCTTCTTCTACGTACATATTTTTATTGCCCATTTACTCAGGATCGGATTTTATACGACGTGTGCAACAGCTGTTTTTGGATTGTTCGGCATAGTATAACGTTTTTTGCTGTTTTATGATGTGGAGACAGGAACAGGCACAGAGTGCTCAGTAAGTCGCGTGCATAATCACTGGTGAAGTTCATACTGTGTCATTCCATATTTCAGTGTTGTGTTGATTATTCGCCTGCCAATGAGCCAAGTTGCGATCACCATCGTGGTCTAATTGTGAAACAAAAAGTACGCCATACCGTACCCAAAACAAAATAATCTCGCCGGTATAAGACCACACGGAGTGAAAACAAACAATGTTTGAAAGTTAAGTTAGATGAAGATAATGTAGATATTCAATATCAATGCAGATCGAGCAACAACCACACGAATAGATACGGATGATGATGAGAACCGGTTCTGCCATATCGTCCTGGGTGCCAGCTGTCGCAAGTGTTTCTGTGACCGTTTTAGGAGCGCTTTCAGCCTGTCGCAGTGCTGAAATATAACGGTAAAAGGTGTGGGACGGTCGACGAGTAAAAAGTTGCACTCTTCAAGTTATTGATGACCTTTAATGCATTATTCGTTAACATTTCGTCGCTGTTTTTAATATCGCAGCACATAACCAACATAAAAACCAGCACCATAATTGGAAATGGGAAATTTCCAGAGCTATCCGTTACTTTTTTACATCTGCATTGAACTTAGTTGCTTTGTTACTGAATTAACACGTAACCTGACGGCGTGCAACTGGAGCAGACGCATTTGCCTGGACTCGGGGGCTCAGCTGCCTGCACCATCGTACCGTCCGCACAACCATTCTGTTGACAGCGCTTCGAACAGAAATCGCCCCGGAGCAGTGTGCGAGCGTGCTCTAGCACGGCCACAAACAACAGTGTGAACACTAGCTGAACCAGCTTTTAAACCAGCTCGTGACAAACGCTTTTAAAAAAGAAATCTGGAAGTTGGCACACTAATTTTTTTCGAATGAAGTCTTTGACACTGATACAGAGTTTGCCTGTGACTGTCGCCATTTACATATATAGACGCTGGCGGCATCGTGGGTGAGCCGATACCTAGCTGTCCATCGCCTTTTTTGAATTTCGAACATGTGAAATCCATTGTGCCCGAAAATCAATGTTTGACATGGCCTTGAGAATGCCCGAGAAAAAGGCTGATTAAAAATATACTGCTGGCTATACTGATTAAAAATGGCTCATTTTGGAATCAATTGTGATGCTGATTTGCGTGTATAAGTGAGCTCATGTGTTCGACAAACTTTCGCCTGGAGACCAAACTTGTGTGGTGACACCTGGTACTATTGTGCAGATTCTATGGTCCCCTACCAGTCTGAGGTTGACGTTGACTAACGATGTTACTCTAATGTATTGTAGCATGCCGTACAACGTATTTTAATGCATCTAATGCCGAATGAGTGATATACGACTCATTCGTCACCGCACATCCAGGAACCCAAAGTTTAACACACCTAACCAGGTAAGCTACAGTTTCGAATGATGAGGTGTAACGCGTTTCTTAAAGTGCGATAACGGCATACGATGAACGGCACGGCATGCTGATTAACAACGCCGTCAGCAGAACACGGTGGTTTGGATTTCTACGCTTCATGTCGTTTTCACAAAATAAGGTCTTTCACGTGCGTGTCCATACAGTTACTGGTTACACACAGCATACCCCTTCGGTTGAGTAGCTTTTGGACTTTTCTGAACACGGTCTTGAACACTTGCAGAAGTTGAAGGGACTGGGAGTACGAAAGCTTCTCTCAGTCACGTTCATGAGGACTGCCACGTTGATTTGCCCACCACAAATACTGTAGGTTGTGTTGAATACCACGTGCTCCTTAGCTTTGGAACGTCACACTCACACAACGTGGCTGAAGCATTGCCACGCCACTGCATAACGTGACGTAATTTATTTATTGTGCGTATGCCGCGTGATAATGCGTGGCAAGTACGTATGGTCGGGTTTAAAACAAAAGATTATAGATCACCATCAGTGATTTTTCACAGCTGAATATATCAACATTGAATTGATCAAGCGAATCATCGCATTTGAGACGAATTCTACGATGTTTCTACAGTTTACCCGCGCTGCTGTTGCTGCATTTGTGCTGTGGCTTGGCTCGACCACCATTGATGGGGCATTGGAACATCCAGGTTGGTTATTATTAAAGTAGAAGAAATTAGATGAAGTGCCTTTGTCCATATTTTACAATAATTTGAGATGACCGCCCAGCAATCTTGCTGATGCAACAGTCGGAGCCCATCCTGCAGTTAGTTGATCTGACGGATGCCGATGGCAATTGGAATGTATCAGTTACGACTGTTGCGGACGGAATTACCGTGCCCGGCGAGATGTCTTTGTCCCAGCTGCTCTGGACAGGAGAACAGTTATACCAGATAGGTTGTGGTCTTGGCAATGGGTACTTTTAAACTTAAAATGACAGTTGCATGGGCCATATGAAAGTTACGCTAACGTTGCATTGGCAACATTAAAAGAAATATGTATGTGCAACCATGTGTAAAGTGTGCAACATGAAGTTTACGTTGAGGTGCATTGGTAGTATTAGAGCCAGATTAAAGTTGCATTCGCCGCAGCACCAAAGTTGTTTTAGCAATATGAAAGTTGCTATCTCATGCAATCACCATTTCAGGAGCTGGAACCGGGTTCCGAAAAGTGTATGCATTTCAAGAAAAGGACAACGCATGGGTACCAACTAGTGCCGCACATTATCCTGTGGATGACGGTGAGTTTTTGCTGAGATCTGTCAAACCGAAGGAAACGGTTCCTAGCACGCATATTCAGTCGTGTCTTGCGAGTTGTTGAATTCTTCCATTATTGTGTATGTGAAAAATAGGAAATATAAGGGCTTAATCGATCTTATTTTGTTTCCAGTGCCGGTCGTTTACCAACCTGAGTTTAATCTGTTGGTCGCCTGTGGTTGCAATGAACATACAGATGAGTGTCGGGTCAAGTGCCAATATCGGGACGCCAGCGACGACAGCAGTGAATGGCACATTATCACACCACCAAGTGACTGGGACATGGATGGTTGGCACTGGCAGGACGCAGCCCTGGTATCGTATAAGGTGAAGATGTTTCACATTAGATGTACCAAAACACTTATTTCCGGTCGCGACTTCAACTTCAAATCAACCGAGTGAAGTCAGACAGCACGACAATTACGTTGATTGCCGTCAGCGGCAGTCAAATTATTATGCTGTGGCATCCAGGGATGGATTAAAAAAAGTAAAAAAATTTTGTAAAATTTTTTTAAAAAAAAGTTCGTCACTCTTTCGGTTTTTAAAAATTAGAAAAGTAAGTTGACTTTTTTTATTATTTCACAACTTTTTTCTTATTTTCCCTTTTTGTTGTGAAAGGCATGTTTTTATGCGTGTTTCTGCTTGTTTTTTCTCAAAAAATCGCCCGTGGCACTTGTATTTCGTATCGGTACAATGTTATTACAATGCTAGACAGTCCGTGGCTCTACAAAACTACATGATGCGCAGCCGTCATTATGTGCGCATTCAGTTCTTCCAGCAAATCAAATCTGTTTGAAGTCTAAAATTATCGTTCCAAAACGCCAGAGGTCACTAACCGAGGGTTACGCAGCTGGTTTCATGGTACTGCTAAAAAAATGCGCCATATTTACTTTTCCCGTGCCGTGACACGCCTTCACTTTTCATACTACAACCTATGTGGGTAT
>JASAMV010005400.1:0-15346 GCA_030248065.1 Rhynchonema sp. JSB1_4
TGTGTACGGTGGTCAAAACGTCCCGTAGCTTCCCTTGGTTAATGATTATGCATGCGAAACGCTAGTGAACTTAACACCAGAGATTTTCAGACAGGGCATTCTGAACATGCGTGCCTAGACATCAGACGAGTAGCTATAGCCGTGCCACAATTCTACATGTATATATGTATGTACCTATATATGTAGAACAATTGTGGCATTCACTTACGCATCAATACTGTCTGAGAAAAACAACAGAACAATACATACCCTCAATTCGGCACACAGTCGACCGAGACACCGAAGATATGGCTAGACACTCTTGAAATCATGTGGCTAGGGACTCAGGTGGGACATGCAGCCTGAGTGGCGGATCCAGCTTTTGACCAAGGGAGGGGCCAAAAAAAGTAATTTTCATATAATGCTTGTTTAAGATTCAGCGATCTTGAGACAGACATCATAATAAAAACAAACCGCACGCGAAATGTTTGCACTTTTTAGTGTTATTTGACGTGCGAAGTGCCGATTTTTGGACTTTTGACGTGGATCAAAGTGGAAACTGTCGTCACAAGTTTGCTTACACCAACGATTTTAATCGTGATTAATTAGTGGTTGGGAGAGTTGTTCAAAACACATACATTTTTAAGGGGGCGAAGGCTCAGGATCGTGACAAAAAGTACATACATCATGTTCGCGACGGTTTAGCAAACTGAACAAACAATGTTACCAGAAATAATGACAGGAATGCAGTCAGCCGACCTTTTCCAATAATTATACTGTGCGAGCCACAAATAGTACATATGTACAGTAGGTACCTATGTATAGCACTGGAGGCACACGGTATAACAGAGAGCACAGTTCTCTCTTTCATACAAATCAAGTTAATAGAAGACTCCAGACACACTACGCAGGTCTTCAATGACATAGGCAAACAGCTTGTGGGTATCTCACGAGTCACCCATGGATGTCTTCTAGTCAAATCAAACGTTAGCACTGTATCGTAAGCTAGCCACTAACTCTGTATGCGATTGCTACCCTGTGGGCCTGTACGTACCCGTATACCACGCAGTCTTTACTAGCTATGGCCTCTACAAAAAGTAATACGTTGTTGGTTTACTTTCTATTTTTGATAAAAAGTGATAAACTTATACCTAACAACTAAGAATATAGGCCACGTGCACTTTATATTATAGTTTACGTTCTTGCGGTTGACCGCCAGTTATAGCAGTGGGCAACGTTGCTGCTCGCGGGTGAGCGCTGCTAAATTTAAAGAAGTCGACCAACTCAGCTGTAAAAATGCGGGAAAACCGAAACAAAAAACCTTTCGTTTCAAAAGAGGATCGTTCTTTCCAACAATACAACGTGAACTGATTCCCGCGGTCAATTTCGCACAGCTGACGTTGATCCAAACGCAATTTTTAAAATTTTATATTGTATGAACAAGTGCAGAAAGTGTCCAGGGACTCAGGTGGTTTATTCATTTTAGGTTTTCAGAGTCAACACTTGATATCCATCCAACTTGATACTTTTATTGTGCATGTTTTTTCTAATTATTGTTGCTTCCTTCACTTCATCCTCACTGTAAAAGCCAATATCCCGCATCATCATAATGACATTAGGATAAACCAAAATGGATAAAGGTTAGCGGTGCCGAAGTGCTGATGTTTTCTGTGCTGATACTGAAATCAAAAAGCACTTAGTTGCTGACGCTCCGAAACCGATCGATGACGCCTAAAGAACAGAAGAAGGATGAAATGAAATCAGCGCGAAGCGAACACAAGAAATCGAAGGACGACAAGAAGGAAAAGAAACATCACAAACACAAACACAAGAAAGAAAAGAAGAAGAAGGAAAAGAAGGACAAAAGCGTCAGAAGCAATGCTCAAAGTCAAAGCGAAAGCAAAAGTCACAGTCGAAGTGAAGAGAAAATCAGCATCAGGGTGAGCACCATACGTCTGGTAGCCAGAGACATTGTCACTCACGTGTATAGTGAGCCAAATTGGCGGCGTGCCAAACAAGTAAATACGGACAAGATGTTTGAAAATGACACCAGAAAAAATAAAAAAGTTGACCAGAGTGCCGAAACGGCCCGAAAATTCGACGTGACCAAACAAGTCGACATCGCGCGTCTGATGTTGTTCCTGGGCGATTTGCGTGACACAACGAAAGAGGATGAATACAGCATTGAACGAAACGAACACATCGAATGGCTGCTCAACAATAAAGGTTGCCACACGGTCATCTCCATTCATAATACAAAGCTTTGTTCACAATGTTTTTCATAAAATATCTCACTGTACCGCAACCTGAAAACGTGAGACCATGTCAAAAGTGCTACAATGTGCACTAACCCATTTCAGCCCAGAGAAAAAGCATCTACCCAAATCTAAAATCTTGATTCAAGACCCAGACTCGAACGGGTCTGCCAGTTGCTCTAATTCGAGTTGTATGACAGCCTTATACACTGAACTGAAACATCACGTTTTCCAGTGACCGCCCAAAATCGTGCCGCAGTCGCCCGGCACGTGCGTTGTGCGATGGCGAGCACTGACATTCAATGTGATATCATCAAAGCCTGTCTCAAACAACAACGTCAAGACAAAATCATCAGCAGAAAAGAGGTGCATTCTTGCATGCTCCTCTTTGATATTCTATTTCTTATGGAGTTGTAAACAAGACATCGTGGCCATCGCGGTGGTCAATATCATGTTTCTTTAAGTTGGTTTGCTTTTTATTCATTTATTTTTGTAGTACCACAAACTGCGCACCGATCTGGGAATCGACAACGCAACAGAACCGTTCGTGCCATTCGACAAAGTCGCCTTCGAATTGCGAAAATACGTCAAAATGAATGATGATGGGACGTTCCAACTGAAGAAGGACGATTAATCATTATCTGAACCCATAAACGTGAAGAATTTCAGCCATTCTAAATTTAAAGACCCAAATTGGTATGAAAAGTATTCCAAACACTGATACTCTCTGGCAAATCTGGTGTGCAAGTAATGAACAGTGATATTCCAGCTGTCAATCTACAGGGCTTCGAATGACCCGACCCCTTTGTGATCATTACCATTGGTGCAGTATAACAAATGAATTAATTGACTGGAATTCAATCAGTGTCTGGAAAAGTTCTTCAAGAGCCCTTGGTCGATCACCCCCATTAATAGTCCAATGAATTATAGCATGTCACGTTCACATGTCATTTCACCGCTTCGCACAGACAATCAATAATTTTTAAATTTCCAATATTTTATCGAGCCATTACCGTAATTGTAGTCATGCCTCCGCCTGATCCCAAGCAGCAGCGGCAGCAGCTACTAACCGTTCATCCGAGCAGATTAGAATTCAACGCCGATCAGCAATGTGAGACGAATATAACGATCGTGAATACGGGCTCCGATCGCCTGGCGATTCGAATCAAATGCACCGACACACAATCGTACAGGCTCGATACTGTTAGTGGATGAAGGCTTTTGGTATTGATGCCGCGCGTTGGTGCACAGGATAGGTCCAATCACAGGGCTAAGCCTGAGCAGGCTAATGCTGAAAAATGACTTGAGCGCAACGTTGACATATGTACACACGTAGGGTGATATTTTCGAAACGGTGTAAAGGTCAGTTGGGTGTAAAGGTCGGTGGAAAGCTCGGTCGACAACTCAGTGCTGATAGACCTCGGTGTAAACTTGAAACATCTCCAGCTGGTTAATAACAGGCAATGTTTCACGTTAACACCGAGCTACGCCGACCGAGCTTTACGACCGAACTTAAGGGCGCGCCCATGTAGGGGCCAGGGCCAGGGCCGGGGCCGGGGCCGGGGCCATGAAAAATAATCTATGTCCGAGGCCCTGGCCCCGGCCCCGGCCCTGGCCTACATGGGCGCACCGACAGGGGCCGGGGCCGGGGCCGGTGCGAAACATTTTTCTGGATAGGCGACGTTAGAACTACAGGGGTTGTCAATAATCCAACATCGGTTTCGTATACATATGCAGCTGTGCGTGTGTGTTCGTGTTGGGTGTGCTGTTGCCTGATGTATCAAGGGACCGGTCATTTTGGGGTTTTATTTAGGTTATGCATATGTATTTGTTCAAGCAAATTAATATAAAGCGCTTTATTCTTAAAATACTGGCTGATGAAAAGTCACCAGATGACATAAATTTTTTGAGCAACCACAGTAAACGACATGTCTGCGCGAAATTCGAGTAACCTATAACTCAACCAATCAGCGAAACGCGCACGTCGTGTATGTGCACGGTCAAAAGCAAACTGTATGTGTATAATTGCAGGTAGAAATTCAGTGTTTTGTCAACCATATTTCAAACTGCAGCCCGAATTTGCAATTTACAAATTTGTATAATCTAAAAGAAAAAACACAATATAGCCATGCCCTTGATAAATCAGGCAGTAGCGCACCCAACGCGAACACACACGCACAGCTGCATATACGAAACCAATGTTGGATTATGGACAACCCTGCAGTTGACAACGTCGCCTATCCAGAAAAATATTTCGCACCGGCCCCGGCCCTGGCCCCGGCCCCGGCCCCGGCCCTGTCGGTGCGCCCATGTAGGCCAGGGCCGGGGCCGGGGCCAGGGCCTCGGACATAGATTATTTTCATGGCCCCGGCCCCGGCCCCGGCCCTGGCCCTGGCCTACATGGGCGCGCCCTTACACCGACCTCTACGCCCAACTGACCTTTACACCGTTTCGAAAATTCCACCCACACACACACACGCATCAATGAGCTACGCGCCTCAATGGCTTACGCGAGTCAATGATTTGCGCGCATCAATGTCATGCAACGCCATTCAGCTGTACACGTTCGTGGCTGGCAACGCACAACAGACGATCAAAATCCAACGAAAACTAACAAACAAAGGCGGCAACGACGCACTGGTCATTCAGTTCGTGCCCGATCGAAAAAGCGCAGCGCCCAAAGACGCGTTCGATATGCACAAAGAGGCAGAGCTCGGGAAAATTAAGGCCAGTGTTGCATGTAAATTGGAAAATTCTTCAAATGTGTAAGTTTGCCTTATCATAAAATTATTTAATTCACACCGTAATGTAACAACATATGTACCATACCGCGTGCATATACGGTAATATCTGAGTAAGCATGACAACAGCCTGCATTATCGAGTTTTGTGTGGTATACGCGCGCAGCTGAGTGCCAGAGCATTTCACGGCCCAGGCCCTGACTCACGCGCCATTCTTGTGAATAACATCGTTTCAGATCGGTCTAAAAGCTTCAACAGCGAAATCGAGTGCGAACGAATCGCAATCGCATTCTGAATCATCGAGTTCCAGTTCCAGTTCGAGTTCCAGTTCGGATGATTCTGAAACGGTGGAAGACGAAGAAGACAAGGCGATGAGAAAGGAAGCGGAGAAAATGAGAAGCAAAAATTTGAAAAGATCGCAATCAATGAAGAGACCTCAACTGACCACAACACGACCACCGCCATCAACAGGCAAACGAACGCATTCGCACTCTCAATCGAGTGAATCGACCGAATCGACGACGACCAGTGCACCATCGAGCCAAATCTGGACGCCCGTCGAAACTGCCAAACCACTCAAAACAGCTGAGGTGGGTGGTGAACATTAGGTATTTACGAGGATATTCCTCTGAGATGAAATGCGTGGAGTTTGAGTGAACGAATGCTTACTGCATGTCCTTTGCAGCCCTCCACGATTTCGACGAACCCTCCAACACCGGAAACTGACGTGAGTGTTCTGTTCTTTTGGCATTTTTGGCCATGGCCATAAATAATTTAGGTCTGCTCTCAGGCCAGGGTGTTGTCAACTCATCACTCTGATACTGGCTTAATGTTTCAGCCAGTTCCACCCCCGATTCAGCCACCACCAACGGGCGATACGATGACCGATCCAGTCAGCAGCAGTCAGGGGGTGCTCAAACCCCTCATCGATGCTATCGAGGTATACATTTGCTCTTTTTACTACATGTGTGAAACATCAGCCAGTCAGCCATTTATTGTTCTAGTCGTCGTCATCCTTCCAAACATCGTCCGATTCATCCAGCGGTTCGCAACCGAGAGTGCGTGTGGTGCACCACGAACCGCCGTCGATGCACATGATTGACTACACGGACCATGTGACTGACAAAAATGTTAGTTGTGATCCAAAACCCAGCTCTGATAAAATTACGGCATCAGTGAATCTCGAATTATCGTTTACCGAATTGGTGACGTAACCAAGACAAGACATGCACCGATCACGAATTTTGATACCGCGCGTTCATTGATGTGTTGCCTCAACTGTGTAACGTTGAGCCGCACGAAACATCACCCTACTACACAGATTAAATCGTCAACCACCTCCACCTCCGACCACAGCAATGTGTCGCCAGTGAGCGCGCAGGACTACAAATTCGCCACCGATTCCCGGACGATGAAGACCTTAACCGACCATCACTGCAATCCTGCTGACAACCCGCTTCAAGCGTTCCCGAAAGCTCAGGTCAATTTGTCATATCATATTGATGTCATATTGATTGAATGTTGTAGTATAGCGCGTGTTATTTGTATGAGTGAGGACAGGTTCTTGCCATGCGTAAAATGTTGCGAAAGCCGCGTGCACAAACATGCACAACCAGCTGCATAATAACATGCATAATAACCAAGCCGATTGCGGCGTCTAGCTCATATTCCCGCTTTAATGCTGAACCATACGATATGTTTATACATAAAGGCAATTATGATGTGACCTGGAGCCGCACTCGTTTGTGAATATGGGCTGACTCATTTTTTGTTTCAGATGAAAGGTAAGAAATGAATTAATAGTTAGAGAAGGTCAAATACGAAGACTACTCTGTACATATTATTTTCATCCCATGAGAAATACTCGAATTCAGAGATAAAAACGTGATACGAATAAAAGTCGTTGTACTGATTTAGAAAGGATAAATAACAGGCATGCATATAGCGCTGAATAAATTGGACAGCTATTTTGGCCCATTATTGTTTCGGCCTCGTCCCTCCGCTCAGAAAATTTCAAACCGATAGAAAAAGAAATTTGCTCTTTCGTCTTCTCTTTCGAATATTGTGTGTATTTCTTCAGCCACCGTTGGCCGTTGGCGTGCCGTATTGATTCTGATCGCGATTTTAAATACACTGATAAATTATGGTACAGTCACTATTCGTTACAGCGGAATCGAGACGGGACAACACAAAAATTATCATTATAACGAATATATCGTTATAGGAATCAGTACTTTAACCAGTTTAACCCAGTGGAAAAACGGAAATTAGGTGATCCGCACGGCGTGTATGCTTTCTTGTGCTTTTGGAAATCATTGTTTTTGGCCGCATCCACGTTTTTTGTTCGCGTTGTTGTTTGGGTTTGGGTGTCTGCAGTGCTGTGGCCCCGCCCCCCCCCCCCCCCCCCCCCCCCCCCCCCCCCCCCCCCGCCCGCCCCCCCCGCCCGCCCCCACACCCCAAAAACCCAAAACGAAAACCCGAAAAAAGGCAAAAAACCCCCGACCACAAAAACACACCGAAAAACCCCCCCCCGCCCGAAAAACCCCCCCCCCCAACGACCCCCCCCCCCCAAACCCACCCCCCCGCCCGCCACCCCCCCCGCCCGCAAAGCACCCCCCCACCAAACCCCCACAACACCAAAAGACACACCAAAAAACCAACACAAGCACCCCCCCCAGAAAAAAGCGCAAAACCAGAGAAACCCAACACACCCCAAAAACACCGCGCAGCGCAAACAGTCTCAAAATGGGCGTTGACCGAAAAATGGGCATTTTGGGGGTAAAAATCGGGGGCGGGTCCCCAGGGTACCACGCGCGGGGCGGGTAGGGGTACCCCCTACAGAGCGGGGGCCGGTAGGGGGTAGCGTACCAGGCCGGCGCGGGTAGGGTACCTGGGGGGGACCCGCCCCCCCCCCCCCCAGCCACAGCATTACTTTTCGACACACAATATAAACCCCCCCCCCCCCCCCCCCCCCCCCGCACCGCCCCCCCCCGCCCGACCCCCCCCCCCCCCCGCCCGCGGCTCTGCCCATTGACACCCAAACCCAAACAACAACGCGAACATAAAAACGTGTGATGCGGCCAAAAACAATGATTTCCAAAGCACAAGAAAGCATACACGCCGTGCTGGATCACCTAATTTCCGTTTTTCCACTGGGTTAAACTGGTTAAAGTACTGAATTCGCTATAACGATATATTCGTTTATAATGATAATTTTTGTGTTGTCCCGTTGATTCCGCTGTAACGAATAGTGACTGTACCATAATTTTATCAGTGTATTTAAAATCGCGATCAGAATCAATACGGCACGCCAACGGCCAACGGTGGCTGAAGAAATACACACAATATTCGAAAGAGAAGACGAAAGAGCAAATTTCTTTTTCTATCGGTTTGAAATTTTCTGAGCGGAGGGACGAGGCCGAAACAATAATGGGCCAATAGCTGTCCAATTTTATTCAGCGCTTATATGCATGCCTGTTATTGATCCTTTCTAAATCAGTACAACGACTTTTATTCGTATCACGTTTTTATCTCTTGAATTGAGTATTTCTCATGGGATGAAAATAATCTGTCCTGTGTAGTCTGCGTCTTTGTCCTTCTCTAACGATTACTTCATTTGTTACCTTTCTTCTGAAACAAAAAATGAGTCAGCCCATATTCACAAACGAGTGCGGCTCCAGGTCACATCATAATTGCCTTTATGTATAAACATATCGTATGGTTCAGCATTAAAGCGGGAATATGAGCTAGACGCCGCAATCGGCTTGGTTATTATGCATGTTATTATGCAGCTGGTTGTGCATGTTTGTGCACGCGGCTTTCGCAACATTTTACGCATGGCAAGAACCTGTCCTCACTCATACAAATAACACGCGCTATACTACAACATCAATCAATATGACATCAATATGATATGACAAATTGACCTGAGCTTTCGGGAACGCTTGAAGCGGGTTGTCAGCAGGATTGCAGTGATGGTCGGTTAAGGTCTTCATCGTCCGGGAATCGGTGGCGAATTTGTAGTCCTGCGCGCTCACTGGCGACACATTGCTGTGGTCGGAGGTGGAGGTGGTTGACGATTTAATCTGTGTAGTAGGGTGATGTTTCGTGCGGCTCAACGTTACACAGTTGAGGCAACACATCAATGAACGCGCGGTATCAAAATTCGTGATCGGTGCAGTCTTGTCTTGGTTACGTCACCAATTCGGTAAACGATAATTCGAGATTCACTGATGCCGTAATTTTATCAGAGCTGGGTTTTGGATCACAACTAACATTTTTGTCAGTCACATGGTCCGTGTAGTCAATCATGTGCATCGACGGCGGTTCGTGGTGCACCACACGCACTCTCGGTTGCGAACCGCTGGATGAATCGGACGATGTTTGGAAGGATGACGACGACTAGAACAATAAATGGCTGACTGGCTGATGTTTCACACATGTAGTAAAAAGAGCAAATGTATACCTCGATAGCATCGATGAGGGGTTTGAGCACCCCCTGACTGCTGCTGACTGGATCGGTCATCGTATCGCCCGTTGGTGGTGGCTGAATCGGGGGTGGAACTGGCTGAAACATTAAGCCAGTATCAGAGTGATGAGTTGACAACACCCTGGCCTGAGAGCAGACCTAAATTATTTATGGCCATGGCCAAAAATGCCAAAAGAACAGAACACTCACGTCAGTTTCCGGTGTTGGAGGGTTCGTCGAAATCGTGGAGGGCTGCAAAGGACATGCAGTAAGCATTCGTTCACTCAAACTCCACGCATTTCATCTCAGAGGAATATCCTCGTAAATACCTAATGTTCACCACCCACCTCAGCTGTTTTGAGTGGTTTGGCAGTTTCGACGGGCGTCCAGATTTGGCTCGATGGTGCACTGGTCGTCGTCGATTCGGTCGATTCACTCGATTGAGAGTGCGAATGCGTTCGTTTGCCTGTTGATGGCGGTGGTCGTGTTGTGGTCAGTTGAGGTCTCTTCATTGATTGCGATCTTTTCAAATTTTTGCTTCTCATTTTCTCCGCTTCCTTTCTCATCGCCTTGTCTTCTTCGTCTTCCACCGTTTCAGAATCATCCGAACTGGAACTCGAACTGGAACTGGAACTCGATGATTCAGAATGCGATTGCGATTCGTTCGCACTCGATTTCGCTGTTGAAGCTTTTAGACCGATCTGAAACGATGTTATTCACAAGAATGGCGCGTGAGTCAGGGCCTGGGCCGTGAAATGCTCTGGCACTCAGCTGCGCGCGTATACCACACAAAACTCGATAATGCAGGCTGTTGTCATGCTTACTCAGATATTACCGTATATGCACGCGGTATGGTACATATGTTGTTACATTACGGTGTGAATTAAATAATTTTATGATAAGGCAAACTTACACATTTGAAGAATTTTCCAATTTACATGCAACACTGGCCTTAATTTTCCCGAGCTCTGCCTCTTTGTGCATATCGAACGCGTCTTTGGGCGCTGCGCTTTTTCGATCGGGCACGAACTGAATGACCAGTGCGTCGTTGCCGCCTTTGTTTGTTAGTTTTCGTTGGATTTTGATCGTCTGTTGTGCGTTGCCAGCCACGAACGTGTACAGCTGAATGGCGTTGCATGACATTGATGCGCGCAAATCATTGACTCGCGTAAGCCATTGAGGCGCGTAGCTCATTGATGCGTGTGTGTGTGTGGGTGGAATTTTCGAAACGGTGTAAAGGTCAGTTGGGCGTAGAGGTCGGTGTAAGGGCGCGCCCATGTAGGCCAGGGCCAGGGCCGGGGCCGGGGCCGGGGCCATGAAAAATAATCTATGTCCGAGGCCCTGGCCCCGGGCCCGGCCCTGGCCTACATGGGCGCACCGACAGGGCCGGGGCCGGGGCCGGGGCCAGGGCCGGGGCCGGTGCGAAATATTTTTCTGGATAGGCGACGTTGCAACTGCAGGGTTGTCCATAATCCAACATTGGTTTCGTATATGCAGCTGTGCGTGTGTGTTCGCGTTGGGTGCGCTACTGCCTGATTTATCAAGGGCATGGCTATATTGTGTTTTTTCTTTAGATTATACAAATTTGTAAATTGCAAATTCGGGCTGCAGTTTGAAATATGGTTGACAAAACACTGAATTTCTACCTGCAATTATACACATACAGTTTGCTTTTGACCGTGCACATACACGACGTGCGCGTTTCGCTGATTGGTTGAGTTATAGGTTACTCGAATTTCGCGCAGACATGTCGTTTACTGTGGTTGCTCAAAAAATTTATGCCATCTGGTGACTTTTCATCAGCCAGTATTTTAAGAATAAAGCGCTTTATATTAATTTGCTTGAACAAATACATATGCATAACCTAAATAAAACCCCAAAATGACCGTTCCCTTGATACATCAGGCAACAGCACACCCAACACGAACACACACGCACAGCTGCATATGTATACGAAACCGATGTTGGATTATTGACAACCCTGTAGTTCTAACGTCGCCTATCCAGAAAAATGTTTCGCACCGGCCCCGGCCCCGGCCCTGTCGGTGCGCCCATGTAGGCCAGGGCCGGGGCCGGGGCCAGGGCCTCGGACATAGATTATTTTTCATGGCCCCGGCCCCGGCCCCGGCCCTGGCCCTGGCCTACATGGGCGCGCCCTTAAGTTCGGTCGTAAGCTCGGTCGGCGTAGCTCGGTGTCAACGTGAAACATTGCCTGTTATTAACGTGGAATGTTTCAAGTTTACACCGAGGTCTATCACACTGAGTTGTCGACCGAGCTTTCCACCGACCTTTACACCCAACTGACCTTTACACCGTTTCGAAAATATCACCCTACGTGTGTACATATGTCAACGTTGCGCTCAAGTCATTTTTCAGCATTAGCCTGCTCAGGCTTAGCCCTGTGATTGGACCTATCCTGTGCACCAACGCGCGGCATCAATACCAAAAGCCTTCATCCACTAACAGTATCGAGCCTGTACGATTGTGTGTCGGTGCATTTGATTCGAATCGCCAGGCGATCGGAGCCCGTATTCACGATCGTTATATTCGTCTCACATTGCTGATCGGCGTTGAATTCTAATCTGCTCGGATGAACGGTTAGTAGCTGCTGCCGCTGCTGCTTGGGATCAGGCGGAGGCATGACTACAATTACGGTAATGGCTCGATAAAATATTGGAAATTTAAAAATTATTGATTGTCTGTGCGAAGTGGTGGAATGACATGTGAGCGTGACATGCAATAATTGCACTATAAATGGGGGTGATCGACCAAGCGCTCTTGAAAAATTTTTCCAGACACTGATTGAATTCCAGTCAATTAATTCATTTGTTGTACTGCACCAATGGTAATGATCACAAAGGGGTCGGGTCATTCGAAGCTCTGTAGATTGACAGCTGGAATATCACTGTTCATTACTTGCACACCAGATTTGCCAGAGAGTATCAGTGTTTGGAATACTTTTCATACCAATTTGGGTCTTTAAATTTAGAATGGCTGAAATTCTTCACGTTTATGGGTTCAGATAATGATTAATCGTCCTTCTTCAGTTGGAACGTCCCATCATCATTCATTTTGACGCATTTTCGCAATTCGAAGGCGACTTTGTCGAATGGCACGAACGGTTCTGTAGCGTTGTCGATTCCCAGATCAGTGCGCAGTTTGTGGTACTACAAAAATAAATGAATAAATAGCAAACCAATTTAAAGAAACATGATATTGGACCGCCGCGATGGCCACGATGTCTTGTTTACAACTCCATAAGAAATAGAATGATCAAAGAGGAGCATGCAAGAATACACCTCTTTTCTGCTGATGATTTTGTCTTGACGTTGTTGTTTGAGACAGGCTTTGATGATATCACATTGAATGTCAGTGCTCGCCATCGCACAACGCACGTGTCGGGCGACTGCGGCGCGATTTTGGGCGGTCACTGAAAAACGTGATGTTTCAGTTCAGTGTATAAGGCTGTCATGCAACTCGAATTGGAGCAATTGGCAGACCCTTTCGAGTCTGGGTCTTGAATCAAGATTTTAGATTTGGGTAGATGTTTTTTCTCTGGGCTGAAATGGGTTAGTGCACATTGCAGCACTTCTGACATGGTCTCACGTTTTCAGGTTGCGGTACAGTGAAATATTTTATGAAAGACATTGTGAACAAAGCACTGTATTATGAATGGAGATGACCGTGTGGCAACCTTTATTGTTGAGCAGCCATTCGATGTGTTCGTTTCGTTCAATGCTGTATTCATCCTCTTTCGTTGTGTCACGCAAATCGCCCAGGAACAACATCAGACGCGCGATGTCGACTTGTTTGGTCACGTCGAATTTTCGGGCCGTTTCGGCACTCTGGTCAACTTTTATATTTTTTTCTGGTGTCATTTTCAAACATCTTGTCCGTATTTACTTGTTTGGCACGCCGCCAATTTGGCTCACTATACACGTGAGTGACAATGTCTCTGGCTACCAGGTACCAGGCTACCTATGGTGCTCACCCTGATGCTGATTTTCTCTTCACTTCGACTGTGACTTTTGCTTTCGCTTTGACTTTGAGCATTGCTTCTGACGCTTTTGTCCTTCTTTTCCTTCTTCTTCTTTTCTTTCTTGTGTTTGTGTTTGTGATGTTTCTTTTCCTTCTTGTCGTCCATCGATTTCTTGTGTTCGCTTCGCGCTGATTTCATTTCATCCTTCTGCGTCTTTTCAGCGTCATCGATCGGTTTGGCAGCGTCAGCAACTAAGTGCTTTTTTATTTCAGTATCACGCATAAAACATCAGCACTTCGGCACCGCTAACCTTTATCCATTTTGGTTTATCCTATGCGTTATGATGATGCGGGATATTGGCTTTTACAGTGAGGATGAAGTGAAGGAAGCAACAATAATTAGAAAAAACATGCACAATAAAAGTATCAAGTTGGATGGATATCAAGTGTTGACTACTGAAACCTAAAATGAATAAACCACCTGAGTCCCTGGACACTTTCTGCACTTGTTCATACAGACATAAATTTTAAAAATTGCGTTTGGATCAACGTCAGCTGTGCGAAATTGACCGCGGGAATCAGTTCACGTTGTATTGTTGGAAAAGACGATCCTCTTTTGAAACAAAAGGTTTTTTGTTTCGGTTTTCCCGTAGTTTTTACAGCTGAGTTGGTCGACCTTACATCGTAGCAGCGCTCACCGGCGAGCAGCAACGTTGCCCACTGCTATAACTGGCGGTCAACCGCAGACGTAAACTATAATAAAGTGCACGTGGCCTATATTCTTAGTTGTTAGGTATAAGTTTATCACTTTTTATCAAAAATAGAAAGTAAACCAACAACGTATTACTTTTTGTAGAGGCCATAGCTAGTAAAGACTGCGTGCAGTACGGTACGTACAGGCCTACAGGGTAGCAATCGCATACAGAGTTAGTGGCTTGCTTACGATACAGTGCTAACGTTTGATTTGACTAGAAGACATCCATGGGTGACTCGTGAGATACCCACAAGCTGTTTGCCTATGTCATTGAAGACCTGCGTAGTGTGTCTGGAGCTCTTCTAATGAACTTGATTTGTATGAAAGAGGAACTGTGCTCTCTGTTATACTGTGTGCCGTCAGTGCTATAGATAGGTACCTACTGTACATATGTACTATTTGTGGCTCGCACAGTATAATTATTGGAAAAGGTCGGCTGACTGCATTCCTGTCATTATTTCTGGTAACATTGTTTGTTCAGTTTGCTAAACGTCGGCGAACATGATGTATGTACGTTTTGTCACGATCCTGAGCCTTCGGCCCCTTTAAAATGTATGTGTTTTGAACAGCTTTTCTAACTACGAATTTAATCACGATTAAAATCGTTGTGTAAGCAAACTTGTGACGACAGTTTCCACTCCGATCCACGTCAAAAGTCCAAAAATCGGGCACTTCGCACGTCAAATAACACTAAAAAGTGCAAACATTTCGCGTGCGGTTGTGTTTTTATATGATGTCTGTCTCAAGATCGCTGAACTCTAAACAAGCATTATATGAAAATTACTTTTTTGGCCCCTCCCTTGGTCAAAAGCTGGATCCGCCACTCTGGCTGCATTTCCCACCTGAGTCCCTAGCCCACATGATTTCAAGAGTGTCTAGCCATATCTTCGGTGTCTCAGACTCAACTGTGTGGTCCGAATCGAGGTATGTATTGTTCTGTTGTTTTCTCGACAATATTGATGCGTAAAAAGTGAATGCCACAATGTTCTACATATATAGGTACATATACATGTAGATTGTGGCACGGCTATTAGCTACTCGTCTGATGTCTAGGCACGCATGTTCAGAATGCCCTGTCTGAAAATCTCTGGTGTTAAGTTTACCCTAGCGTTTCGCATGCATAATCATTAACCAATGGAAGCTACGGGACGTTTTGACCACCGTACACATA
>JASAMV010005401.1:0-57848 GCA_030248065.1 Rhynchonema sp. JSB1_4
CCGCCCGCAAACACCCCAAAATGGTCATTTTAGGCCAATTTTGGCAAAAATGTCAAAAAATATTGATTTTTAGGCCAATTTTGCAGTAAAATTTGCATGCAAAAAACGGCCTTTTTTCGCCTTTTGACGGACCATGGGGTATACTGGATAGCATCTGGGGGTATCTCGAGTAAGTCCCGAAACCTCCCCCCCCTAGGGTATCTTGGGTCGATTGGCCTGCCACCACACTGGGGGGTCGTACCACTTGGGGGGGGGAGTCATCTGGAAACCGAAATTTTTTATGTCTAAATACTGAAGAAAATGTGGCCTAAAACACTAATTTCACGCGCAGCGCGCGATTTTTCGCCTATTTGCAGACAATATGTTAATTTTATGCAATTTTAAGCCAAAAATGAATGTTTTGGGTGGAAAGTTAGGTGGGGCGGCAACTTACCTACTGTACCAGGGAGGGGGCGGCAACCTACCCTACTGTACCAGGCCGAGGGGCGGCAACCTACATACTGTATCTGAGGGGGGACCCCCCACTCCCCCCAGCTACACCATTGGTTCCTGGTCCGGCGCGGCGGTTAGTGTACCTGACCCCTTTTTTCCGTGCGGCGGTTCGTGTACCTCCCTGGGGGGAAAAGGGGAAGACCCAAATCCAGGTAAAAGTCACTTTTTGAGGTAGAAAACTTGACCGATTTTTGCCCCTTTTTGGAAAAATTCTCCATGGAAAAAAGGGTATTTTGGCGACTTTTGACATCATTGACTCTACAATCACCCATTTTAGGCCTAAAAATGCCAATTTTAGGCCTTAAAATGCCAATTTCAGGCAAAATTGAGGCGGTTAGTGTACCTGGCGCGGCGGTTAGTATATACTTTAGTGAGGACCCCCTCCCCCCTTGGAACTACTACACTGCGATACTGGGGCGATACTGCGAGCGATATGGGTGGGGTTCAATTAATGGGGTCAAATACCGTGATGGGTGTTCTATTTCCTTCCGACAACACGGTACCCGATTTTTGTCATAACTTGCGATTTTAATGACCCTATTTTTAAACGATTGGTTTCATGAAAAAGTTGTCAGATAGACAAGTGCTGGTCACTTACTTGCCCAATCTCTCAGAAATTTTCGTATTTTTGACAAAAACTCACTATTCAGCGCGGCCCGGCCCGACCCAAAAGCCCAAAATCCCGGCCCGGCCGGACCCGACTCGGCCCGAGCTTTATATTCGTTATAGCGATAATTTTTCTGTTGTCACGTTGATATCGCTATAACGAATAGTGACTGTATTGGTGAACAAAAAACCGTCTTTTTCCCGAGGCCCAAATACTTTTCCATAATTTTTTTAAGCGCGTTTTTTTTCAAGGACATGTTTTTAGTCGTTCTTTCGTTTCTTGTTCATCGAATACGCAATTTCTTTGCAGGCTATTGCCATTTTGCACATAAAACACCGTGCCGAGCCGACGAAGTTGGGTAGAAAATGGTGCGTTTGTTTTGCAGTTGGTTTTCTGCCGAAACGCACTCATCCGAACTACACAATTTTTCTGCTATTTCAGACGCAAAAGCGCCGAAATCACGGACGTAACAAGAAGGGTCGCGGACATGTGCGTTTCGTCCGTTGCACTAACTGCGGCCGGTGCTGTCCCAAAGACAAGGCCATCAAGAAGTGTGTCGTGCGAAACATCGTCGAAGCGGCCGCAGTGCGTGACATCGCTGACGCGTCATTCTACGAATGTCAGTTGTGTTTTGTGTTCGGCACCTTTTGTTTTCCGTTGCGCTCGAGCTATTTGCCAGAGTCAAAATTTGTTATTATGTCCCAATTTTGAGGGGTGTAATCTGAAATGTTCAAATTTATCTCGTGCAAGCTGGTACCATTTGGTCCGTTTTTACACGCACTTTTCCAGACAATGGGCGATTTATAAATCTATTTGAGAATTTCAAAAATTTTTACGGTTCAATGGCATGTGTGCGTGTGCAACATTGGTGACGAATTGCAGCATACGCGTTGCCGAAGCTGTACCACAAACTGCACTATTGCGTGTCGTGTGCAATCCACTCGAAAGTCGTGCGAAATCGATCGCGTGAGGCGCGCAAGATACGAACACCGCCACCGCGTTTCGCTCCTCGTGTGAGTTGCGCCGATTTGGCACTTGTTAAAAGACGAGCACTTGCTTGTTTATTTTTGTTTCCTTAATTTGGTGATAAACGCCAAGTGATTGCAGGGCGGCCAACAATTCAATCGACCACCGGCGCGACCCTGAAGCTATGTTTGGTAATTGTTGATTTGATGTTATGCGATTGGCACATAGGTTAAACGTTGAGGTCACCACCGTTGCACAAAACCACCTATTTTTGTTGGATACTATTTCTTTGGTGGCTATGTTGTTGATTGTTTTGTGCCTGTTATCAAACTAAACAACAGCTGTGTTTGGAAGAATAAAGCTATGTGAGCATGTCTCCATTTTTTTTGTCTCATAATGGGGGCTGCCTTGGTCATTGAAATGTTAGCTGGTCGACGTTAGTGGCACCATAAGACTGTTACTAGTTCTTCTGCTAAGATAGCCCGTGATCAAGGCAAGTCTCATCAGATCATCAAGTTTGACACTGGCCCATGTTACTGCGAAAATGAAATTTGGTTATGGTCACATTTTTGGTATTTGAGAAGGCCACCGTCTGGAAAGCATTTTATTGTTTGTAACGCACCACAATTTGCGTAACACTGTAATTTCGCAATATGCAATAGCTAAACATTATCATAGTTACCCTTGTTATCACATCAAATTGTACCAGGCAGGCAAGCACATGGTTTTCCTTTGGAAAATGCGTAATCAAGCAGATTATGAGAGTAGAATATCAAATTATATCTTTTGAATCACGTTAACCTTACCAGATTTTGTTGAAGTCCGTCAGCAACAACGATTGTTTCAGAATTTTTGTGCAAACAAACGTAACAGTACATGTAGGCAAGATTATGGGCATGTAGACTTGTTGAGATCGATGAGAGCAATGTATACGAATCAGTTGTTTGGGATTTTACACTGTTTGGTTTGGCAAAACATACGTCTTCGTACGGTATCGCATCAGTTTATGATTTCACCTGATTAATCCTCCAAAGAGGACGATCGACTGCTGTTCGATGCCGTACGAAGTGATATTTCGCGCTGTTGCGTCAATGCTCATGTGCGTATTGAAAGATAGAGAGTGGGAGAAAGAGTTGTCAACTCGCTGCAGCAGCAACATGCAAATTTTGAACATGATGTGCACAATAAATGTGCAACACAAACATCATAAATGTACAGCATACTGTATAACAACAACAACAATGGTCAGGTCGTCATACACGCACAGAGTTTGCGGGTTCGAGTTTGAACGAGTGCGCCACCTCGCCGCCCGCCGAGTCCGACAAGGTCGATGAGCCAGCACCGACAATGGCAGCAGCGGGTTCGACACCGCCCCGAGCCAACCAGATATTCGACGGCGACGACTCGACCGTGAGATCGTTGACTGACGAATGTTCGGGCACATGTACATCGCTGACAGTCACCACGACACTTGGCGCGACACGTGCGACACTCACTGATTGCGTGTCGCGTGCTATTGGCAGCAACGTGCACGACGGAGTGTCGTCATCATCAGATCTGCAAAATCGGTGGTCTTCACTGGTAAGCCGTCCGTTTTCTATGCGAGATTTCAAGTCATGTTTAAACCTACGGCAATGGCGCGTGATCGTTTCAGAGTTAATGACTGAAAAAACTACGAATTCAGGGCTTAAAACCCTTTTGTCGACGCGTCGAACATCGTACCCAACTTTGGCACGCGCAACTGTCGACGCAGCGCTGTATAAACGCTATAATGCCATGCATTTATAGCGATCATTTGGGCTGCGTTCTGATGTCGACGATGCTATACTTTCCATACAAGTCGTGTGCTTATTTGGATGGGAGTTTCCAGACTTTCTGCGTCAGGGATGTTACAAATGGCCGCTCCAGTTCGGTCAAAGGGCGACCAACTCGTCGAAAGGCACACGCGAACTGGACCCAGCTCCAATAGGTTAGATTTGCATTGCAAAGAAACAACGAATGAAGGTCGCACTTCACCTTGGTCTCCTGTCGCCGTCTCTCTTCTGCGTCACCGGTGACATGTTTGAAGCTCGACGATTCTTCACCTTTTCCCGCTCTTTGTCGCTCGATTTTTTGCCGCCTTTGCGTTTGCTGATGTGCGGATTGTCCTGGTACATGTTCTTCATCTTGTACATCCTCAGTTGCGTGTAGATTCGCTTCAGTTCGGCCTGAACAACCATTCCGTGGGTTTAGTTCACAGTAAGGCACGCATGTTTACACTGAAATTGATTTTGGGGTTGCTCTCCGAGACCTAATGCATGTACGTAGGTATACGTAATTCTCGTCGTCAACTGACGACTCAGCCTTAGGCTGTGAGCAGATAAACGCGGAATGGCAGATTTCTGCATTCCGCATTCCGCGTTTATCTGCTCACCTTTGCGGAATTTTGAGTTTCTGCAAGTAAATTTATGCTTTTGGTCAAACATCTCAGATGCTGTTTGCGTTAACACGCAACATTTTGAGGTCAGCACGCTGGAAGTTGTCATCGTCACCCAAGCACGCACCATTCCGCAAAGGTGAGCAGATAAACGCGGAATGCGGAACGCAGAAATCTGCCATTCCGCGTTTATCTGCTCACAGCCTTAGTGTCACGTGTTTCTCGCACTCATGTCAACCATGATTTGACGACCAGAGTTGACGATTTGGTTGACGACTAAGGGTGATATTTTCGAAACGGTGTAAAGGTCAGTTGGGTGGAACGGTGGAAAGCTCGGTCGACAGCTCAGTGTGATAGACCTCGGTGTAAACTTGAAACATTCCACGTTAATAACAGGCAATGTTTCACGTTTACACCGAGCTACGCCGACCGAGCTTTCGACCGAACTTTACGCCGACCTTTACGCCCAACTGACCTTTACACCGTTTCGAAAATTCCACCCAAAGCAGTTAGCCAGTAACTGGACCGCATTTACCGATTTTTTACTTATCTACTTTTCCACAAACTTAAATTAAAATACACCACAAGATCAGTTTCAAACATGGCGGTCGGATCGTTCTTATGCGACATTGTTGTATCGTCGGTACTTTGAGGTTTACTGATCAATTTCGACCAGCGTCCACATATTCTACGAGAGTCAAAATTACTCAACGGCATCAGGAAATCACAAGATGCAAAGCAAAAGGTCAGGTGACTAGGACGGAATGGATCCGATTATGAACTTTGTTCCCGACGGCAGTGCACCAATGACAATCTTTCGATATTGACTGACCCTGATATCCTCTGGATTCATTTCCTGTATTGGCACAGTGGCGAAGTCGATGGTTCCGTTTTCGAGCTTTTCGCGAATCTGATGCCACGACGACGGGTTCATGCCACGTGTCATCTTGTCGGCAGCCTTCTTGCCACCGGAAATACCCGGCGCTCGATCGGGATAATCGAGTGAAATGTAGTAGAACTGAAACAAAACGGATATGATGGGCATTTAATAACAGCAGAATTTGACATCGGGAAAATCAACGTCAGTTACAACAGCACAACACGCACTTTTGGCAATGTGATCACGATAATGTTGACTGTGACCGTCAGATGCACCTGCACGAACGATATCAGCATTTGTGTGTCTGGGTGGGCGTTACGCCACAAAAACGCTCTGAAATTATTGCGATTAATATGTAGTAGGTCAGTTGTGCACTTTGCTGGCACCTGGGTCCGATGGGGGGCGCACGACTTGATTTTTGACGTCAGATTGCAGGGTGATTTTTTGAAAAGTGTAATGTCATGCAATGTCATAGTTGTGCATTATACTCTGGGAACCCGGTGATTTCGTCTCTGATGACTGGCCCGGATCACCTAAAGCTGTCAGGCGTTCGGGCCGAAACAGTAACGTGTCATTGGGCTTGCGCGAAGGAGTGCTCGCAAAGCACCTTATCGTCTTACCAATAACATTTATATTCTTTTGCTTCAATGTAGCCTCAGGTAACCCAGCCACTCTGGGAACTATTTCTACATCAAAAAACATAATGAACAACGTAGCAGAACCGCCGATTCGATCTCGATTTTAACTGAGCTTACTGACCCGAGTATCAAAGGTGACTCACTTGACAATAGTGACGGTGAGCGATACGAGCAGTTCGAGTGACACTGCCACTGTGAATTGCCATCGTTCGACCCAGGTTGTGTTGCGTGCCCGGTAGCACAGCCACAGGCCGTAGAGAAGGAAGATCACTTCGTCTGTAATTTGTCGAAAACTGATTCGTGTTGCGTATGACACTAGACCGTGTGGGGGGTAAAGCCTCTCAGACAGAAGGGATCACATCCGCGAATGAAGGCAGAGGCTGTCAACGTTTTGTTGGTCCGTACTTTAAGATGGAATTGTAGGTAGAAGTAATTTTGACCTGTGTAAAAGTTGTTCCTCTGCCAAGACTTTTATGCTGGTCAAAACTAGTGGGACAACTTGATCACAAAGTACACGTCCGTAGATGCGAAACTTGACATCGCCACAGTGTGGGGGTGACTACGCAATGCAATCGTCATCAGTTGGAATTCTTTGTGTCAATTGCATATCATTGTGGCCAGAATTGCGCCACTCAAGTGTGACACCGGTCAGTCACCATGCGATAAACAATGCACACTCACATCCTTGCCAGGCGTAGGCCCACAGCTGCGGCCTGCAGATGTCGTAGTAGGGTGTGCTCCAAGAGGCCGGTATGCGCTTGATCATAACGGTCTGATTCGATGTAACACTGACCGCCTGGTACCAGCCTAAGGTCCATGCCAATAGACCCGTTGTGGTCAGAGTGATCAGGCACGCCAAGTACTTCAGCATGTCCTTCTCCTTCACGTACACGTGATGCGCCTTGCGCACTCGGTATTCGATAAGATTTCTGAATGCAAAACGCATTTAAAAATACCATACATACTGCATAAGTCCTACATTTTTAGGAACAGCACAGCAAGAAATTTATATAGGCTATGTAGACTTGGACTTAGGCTTTGGGTCACGGACTATGGGTGGGGACCTTTGGTCACCATGGTCAGTTTGGCCAAGGACTATGTTTGGGTCACGCATAGGCTCGGGCATATATTACAGGTCCAAGTCTAAAATACAGGTTGGCGCAAACGGTGACAGTGTCGCTGTCGTCAAACCTGTAGATTTTCAACACGATAGCACCATAGAAGATGGCAAAGCCGAGCTCTCGTGCCCACACGACTGCACAGCAGAGAGAGACACGAGCCGGCTGTACGTACTCGATGATTGCCTGCAAGATAAAGGGCAGTGAAACATTTTGTGATCATGAAGACGGCGAACACAAAGTGGCACTCACAATTGAATACAGTATAGCGGCACCGATTAGGAATAGCTCCATCAGGGCCCAGCCACGAGCGCCGTATTGCTGCTGAAACATTGAGCTGGCTGTTAGGCATTGACACTGGTATCAAGTGGCTCACTGCCATTAAGTGCCGACAGAACCGCGGTCATTCGGCTGGGACAGGCTTAAGCAGGCGGTGTCAGTTTTTGAAGAAAGCGCCCTTTTACTGCCCGCCCCACTATTCAGTCCTACAGTTATGTGGCATGATGATCCCGAAACCCAAGATTGTAGCTCACCACCTGTGCAGTGCGTTTGCGTCGTACAGCACCGGCCATGAGAACAGCACCAAGAAAACAGACCGAATTGAAGATGAGCAATGCGGTACGGAGCTCATGTCGAATCGGACCGCGACTCAAACAAACCACGTCCCAATCGGGATGCGGTGATTTGCCCTGGTCGAGCTCACTGCCGTTGAAGCAAACCGAACTGTCGCTTTTGCAACAACATTTGTAGCCACCCGTCTGCAGACCGTGACCGCTCAACGGCTGGCACTGCAACACAAACGTTGGCTTCCTATACGTTACACTAGGTGTACTTTTGGATCACTCTTGGCTTAGATCTCGATGTAGTCGACCATGTCGTCAAATTTCGTGCAAATGCATGCGCAGTGCTGTGTAACTTTTCGGCTCATTTTAATTCCAAACTCTAAACTTTTCACGAAACCCTACATTACGTTGTGAGATATGTGGGACTTGCGGTAATTCTGCGTTTGCACGAAGCCCGGCGACGACATTATAACCCTGAATCAGGGCTGTCCAGCTCACAGTGCATTGAAATACGAGTGGACCGGTCTAAACTGTTCCGTAATAGTCCGTCCAACAACATCACAAAGTTGAGACCACCCACCTCGGTGTACTGCAGATTGCATTTGTGCAGCGTTTCATTGGTGAGAGTTTTATTATTGACGATCACGGCACATTGCTGCAGATCGATCTGACTGAATCCCATACTGAGCACGCACAGGCCTTTGGCTTCGCTGAAAACAAATTGCAGACTGGAGTCTGGAATGGATTGCGACGAAACAGCACACCAGCAGCTGGCACTTTTTTACGCTTCACATAGGCGTTGTCCCCAAGTGTGGCTGCGCTCGCGAGCTTGTGTACCACCCGGTCGAGATGAGATGTTGCAGCACTTATGGAATAAGTAAATAACCAGACCAGTTATTCACACGGGGCCAGACAACGCGCTCTGTTGAACCCGGAGGTCTTCAAACTGACATCGAGCAACTGGGCCAGAGACCAACTGAACCACTGCATGTATACCTTGCCTACATACATACATATGTGTGCAGGGGCACACGGAAAACGAACACGGTCTGCGGCAGTGTGGGATAGATTGGATGAGTATATACATATATACGCATGTAAAAGGTGGCTTATAAAAACGGAAACAACACGTCAGACAGCATCACGCAGTGCATGTGAACACAGAGAGTCAATACCGCAGCGCGATGCACCAACAGCAGTGCAGCTAATTGTTGACAGTTCACGCGGGACGATTGAAAAACGCAGCGCGCCACTGGCACCAGCTAAAGGAAACGTCTTAGGCAGCGCGTTGCGACGTTAGAGCGGCAGTCCGTCAGTCAGTGAACCAGCAGCCAACCCGCTACCAGCCACGTAGATGCAGTCACTTTGAATGCTACTGTTGACGGAGCAACCTGGGCGTACTGCGTTGGCCGTGACGATTAAGTGCACATGGTCGCATTTAGGTGCCATGTAGGTGCGGGATAGAACCAAGCGTTCACCGTCCATTTATGAACGGTACATATGTATACACAGGGCAGGAGGTGGCCCGAACTGCCCAGTGGTATGCAGTCACTCAGTAGTAGACTGGACGTAAACACACTGTGAGTCTACATGTATATGTGCGTGGTTCAATAATAGCGCTGAGCTGCGAGCACAGCCATGCTCAGACCAATCAATCTAACTTGTGGTCGCAGGCACATTGCGCTTTGAGGCACGGCATTGCATGAGTGTGTGCCTTGCTCTCGTTCGCTGCCGCTGTTTACTTTAGGCCGACACACACACACATAACTGACACAAACACAACACATATGCACTGTACATGTACATGTACAATGAGCCGAGCCATCTATCTACACGAGCTGCGAGCGAGCGCATTCATTTTTGTCTTTGCACAAGTTCAGCTGCAAACACAAGCACTCAGTTTGAGCCGCGTATGGCACACACATGCACCAAGGCAAGCGACTGCGGATATAAATCTAAGGCAGAACGTAGTCATCGTCAGTCGTTGCTGCTTGCTCTCTAACACACACACACACGCTGCGGCTGCGGTCATGGTCGGAGTCAGGCACAAAAGTTTTCTCAATTCGCAGTTATGAGTCGCTGTCAACCGGCGCGCGCACAAACAAACGACGACACAGTGGCTTAGTTACTGTTGACAGATGCTTGTAGGACGCGCGCCATCGAAGCCTAATGATTCGGACTGTTGGGTTGGCAATTTATTGTTGTTGCTGCGGCACACATGTAGTCATGCGGCGACTTTGGTCGCTGATTTTATATCGCACACACACACACACATCAGCAAACATTTGAACGACGGAGCCTAATGCATAGATAATTATCGCGAGCTGCAGCGTACGGCAAGCTGAATGCATACTGCTGCCAGCAACGGTTTGTGGTTCCCGACATTCGCAAAACGTATACTGTATACTGTAATACGTCTATGAAGCATTTGAACTGAATGACTTTATTCAAACGGCTTTGTTATGACACCGCGCCATGCGGTATACTGAATACCTCAATCCACGACAACAACCAGCAACGTAATGTTGCTACCTACAAGCCATGCATGGTGCACAGCTGCAGCCGCAAAAAATGCAAATCACGGCTAATCAGTCCAACACAGAGTGCAGTCCCTAAGTGGCCACGCTTTCAACAACGGGCCCCGGGACCGCAAAGTCGCCGACAAGCTAAGTAAGACCACGTACAAAATACACAGTGCGTTCGCGCAGCGGGCGGCCACAATCTGCGGACGTGAGGAGAGGTGACAAAGTTTGGGACGCGTTAGGGGCGAGTGTAATCAAATTAACGCTCGGCGTGAACGATAACAGACGGAAGGCACGCCGACGTTATAGCCATGGATATAGATAGGCACCTCACCTCTAAATTTGTCTCAATGCTTCCTGAGACTTGTTCAGCATTGTGTTCCTGTTGGGGTTTTGCAAAGCTGTCTCAGCCATACACGCAATGCATACATGTACATGTACGTACATACGTACAGCCACATTCGTTGAGGGGGGCATTCTCCTGAGCTTACACCTTACACATCGGTCTGAATTTTATGTGCGCCCTGATCGACCTGCGAGGAAGGAATATTTGAATGTTGAAATGAACGGCAAAATGTGAAGTGTAGGACCTTTGAAAATAAAAGGCCGAGTGGTTTTCATTTGAAATTTGATATTAAAATCTGAACAACCGAACTGTCAAGGCGTTTTGTCCGACTTTCGACTGAAGTCAGCTTGCATTAATAGCCGCATCGCTTACACACATTAAAACTATTCAAAAGTGGAAAATGAGAGTTCATTCAATGGCCACTGCGGTTATGTGAAACTTAGTGTCAGCCTTCAAGCACCCTGTCCCTGCCATGATACCATATGCATATTGGTACACGTTCATTCAGTGACAAAAATACCGCACAACACACCGCATGCCTACGAGTTTAGGTGTGGCAATGCAGGCATGTATGTAGGTACATTATACAGTACGAAAACGAAAAAGCATCTGACAACCACCCAGCCGCACCCAGAAATGCCGCTGGCGAAATGGCTGGAGTGCTCTTGTTTTAATCCGTGTGCCACGCGTGTTGCTCAAAATAGACCAAAGTGCCACCTCAGAGTTTTATGATTTCTGACAACAAGAGCGGACTCCATGTCACTATGATAAGGATTACCCGAATGAGCATCAAATTTCTGTGGACCAACAGGTGCCACAATATTAATATTGCACAAAGCACTGTACATATATGTAAGTCCTATGCAGCGTTTAGTAACAAACAGGCTGACCTTATTAACATTCGGCTGGTTTCTCGTGGTCAACAACAATTTAAGTTGATCAGCGGTAACAGGAAGAGTTCCCCTTTCTTACGACGTATACATATTCCCCTGTTCTAATCGATATCTTGACAAAGACATGGGAGAAAGAGGTGACGTGCCGTTTGCGATACGTCTCCCTCTTAAAGGGGTAGTTCCACTCAAATATAAGTTGGTCTCAAAAAGTAGCTCATGTGGCTTACATTTCAGCTTGGTACCTGATTCCTGCACCAAAAATTCACGGAACGAGAAATCGCTTTTTTTGATTTTCAAAATTCCCTCAAATTATGCTAATTTGGCCCAAGATCTAAATGAAAGAATAAATGTAGGATTTTTTAACATCTAAGGAGTGCTTGAATTTGCTAAATTTTGTGCTTGATATGATCAGTGGACATATTTTTAATTTTTTGAATGGGTTTTAGTTTTTGCAAAACCGTTTGTACCATAATTTTATGGTAACATAATTTTTACACTTATTTTAGATCACCACCATTTTTGGCTCAATTTCGCATGGTCAAGCCGTTGACCGGGAGTTTAGTTTGGTACTTTGGCGCTTCATTGGTACTTTGAATTTTCGGTGCAGGAATCAGGTACCGATTTGAGATACTGGTCAGACAGACCTGGCCTGAGACCAACTTATATCTGTGTAGGATAAAATCCAAGAGACAAGAGCGCTTGCATATTTTGTGGTGAACCCTGCAATAACACCCGTGATGTCTATTCGTGTTCGCATTATGAACTACACATAATTTTGAACTATTGAAATTTGCCAGAAATTATAAATAAAAAATAAGCGAATGGCTGAAAGCAATGGACATAATAATAACAGACGAATTGTGAAGCTATATGACTATATATTCCGAAGTAAAACTGAACGCCAGATTCTGATGGAACTTCGATAGCGTTGTTGTCAACAAGTTATAGTGGGTACTGTGTATGCTTGTGGGTTTGTCACAGACCCAATCAACCTTGTGAAATGATTGTCGTCATTTTTGCATGATCACGTACAGCGCCGCCCAACACCATGTGCCCACACCTGCCTCCTTTGCATAAGGCGGTACACATCGCTCTCAATGAAACCTTGCGCGGCACTGCAAGGTGCAAGGTATGAAGGTCTCTGTACAAACCATGCCAAGGGCACCTGTCGGTTCGTAAGGTCGACGCATAAGCAACACAATCTCGTTACCTAAACACACGAAGGTACATTATGTAACGGTTGCAGAATTATCACGTATACACAAAAAAGTGTCCGAATGAAAAAAGTATGGGTAATTTTCGCACATTGATGGGAAAAAGCAAACAGTTGGCACACGCACGCAGAGGAACATGTACCATATGCATTATTAGTTTGTTAGTCAATTAGCCTACTTATGCAGACGTGCATGATCACTGGCGATCTATTCAGACATCGATATTGTCGCAGCTGGCATGGGCGCGTGCACTTTTGAGTGACTTTGAAGCGTGGTTGACGACCTTATACCACTGAAACGGCGGCAAAATCCGGAACCCTGAACCACAAACCATCTTGCGCACAATAAACTACTTCTCCAGTTAAATTAGTAAGGCTAACGACAAGTTAAAATACTGTCTGTTGTTTTGTTTCTATTTCTGGAAGGAATACGCAGGCACGAGGATGGGGCAGACATTTCCTCGAAATATGGTACCCTTTTTTCTCAAACTCACTGTTTATTTTTCGACTCAACTTTGACTTTTGCTTTTGTGTTTTGCGCACCTGATGCTTTCTGACCGCTATTGCGCGTGTCTTACTCTGCTAAATTGTGCATTTGATGCGAAATGTGCAAAAAGTATAAATGGTCTCAGTCATTGTGTCCCTCCACTGAATTATGTTTCGATTAGCAAAGTAGTCAGCGCGCAAAACACAGAAATTGAGCGGCGCATGCAGCATACAGGATTTTTGGCAATCTTGCCGGCGGATAGTGCCAGTCATCGAGTAGCGCAGGTCAATTATGTGCACCGAATCATGCGACACCCGCGTGCAGTTTTGGTATGTGTGCCCACACATTGTGGACCAAGGAATAAATGAGGATTCAGCACGGTTAGACTTAGAACAGAACAGAGACTTGTGGGTTTCAGGTTGCCAATCGCGTTACGGCTGTACATACTTGGTAGTCCGCAGAGAAACTGTTTGCTGCTGCACGTATGTACCACGTCCTTGATAAACATTCATCATGAGCAAGGAGGATGGGGACATTTGATCTGTTCGGTCTGGCTTTGTCCCGTTGAATGAATGGCTTCCCGCATCAATGGATAAACTTACGCAGTATCAAAACGAAAGGAATGAGTCTGCATACATTGTATATTGCATGTGTTACTCATGTCAGGTTCGTCAATTCAATCCATGTTCAACCCGAGTGCATACCTGTTCACTTTGGCCATGACCAGCCATCGTTTGTGTTGACTGCATTCATATGTGTAGTAGCGATTGGCTGTTGTATTCCATGGGTGTTTGTTGTATTGCTCGGTGACCTTGCGAGCGAGTGGTTTGGCACAATCGTACATGCGTGTGCCTGCATCGGTCGATGTTGGCACCGACAATTCCGAGCCGCCGCACGCACTTTGATTCAGATTGACAAATTCGATTGCTCTAAACGGCTGACTGCCCTGTGTGCTCCACTGGCGCACGAGTTCGAGCGACTGGCTCTTGTAGTGCAGTGGCGCGTCGACGCTCAGTCCAACACAGATGTTGCGTGTGTGTATGAAGCCGTGTTCGCCAATTCGCTGTTCGACCGATCGATCGATCAATTGCACAAGTATGTGTTCGATTGGTGTCAGATTACAGGTCTGATCGGCTCCAGCCCTTTCCAACGTCTTGCTGTCGTCGATCGCATGATCGATTCGGAACGAAGGGAATCGCGATCGCAGAAGCGGACGCACTAGTTGTGTCTGTGACGAAGACACACTCGCGCACAGCACAATCGACTGCAATTGCGTGAACTTGGCTCACCCTTACCGCGCTAATTATAAACAGTTGTCATAATACCGTACTTGTGAACAGTTGTCGTCATATACTTGTGAATAAACAGGTGAAATTTTTCACTCAGTCATGTTTCATTCTAAAATATCACTAGCACCGAACTGATATATACTTATAAGCGCGTTGTATTTAAAGATTCGTGATCATGACAGGTTGAGGGAAGAAGTCAGTCCAACAGAAAGGCTTCCGTGTTCGCGCCCACATGTGTGTGTCAAACTTTATAAGGTGAGTACCTGAATCAGACCAAACGACTTGCTGCGTGGAAGCCTTGTCGGTAGCAACAATACCAACCTGAAATATCAGGGACCAAGCCATGCCAACGGTGGTCATCGTCAGTCAACGATTCGAGCAGTCAGTGATGTCGGTGTCAGTCATTGCTCGTACATGTACAATGTCCTCCATACACGAAGACTATAGTGGCGCAGTAACGGCAACAGGCGTGCGTGTATGTACGTGCGCCCGCGAGTGTGAGCGATGGTGCCCGTGTGTGTGTGTGTCGTCTTTTATATGTGTGAAAGCGCGTATAATCCAGTTTATGTAAGCCAGTGTACTAGTTGCTTGCTGCTGTATGCCGCTGCGTCTGAGAGACAGTGGAGTGGGGGACATCGCGTACGGACGACATATGCTCGCCGACACGCAGAGAATAAACCAAAGACACAAGGAGCAGGCAGCAGCTCGCTTTATATCGATCGTGCTGTTGGTATGCGCTTGTTGCGTTGCGTGTGCGACTCAGCTACATGCACATGTCTGCACTCCTTACACATAAGACGTCAATCTGACCGTGCGGTTGTGATAAAGAGCAACAATAACAACAGCGACGTAACGAGATCGGTTATGTCGGTCACGCAAAAAAACAGCGCGCTCCACTCCTCATATTGCACATTCGTCGCTTGAATGTGTCAAGTGAAGTGAAAGATTGAACACATGCACAAGCTGCTGCGCCTGCCTGGTGTTGGCCACAATTGAGTGTTCCTGTACCTTACGTACGCTCAATTTCACGCCCAAGTTTTCTTTGGAGGCTGTCTTCGAGGCGGCCGCCTGTCTGCATTACCCAGGACAGTGCCAAAGAGCAGGGGAGTGAGACGGTGATATCATGATGTCTCTATCGCCGTCATTAGCTGTTGCGTTTTACATGCAAGTACCAGCCATATTCATGTTTGGTTGCAACTTACGGGTCCATGTCCTGTCCATGTACATTATACTGTATGTATACGCTATCACGCTTTCTTGCGAAAATAACGCCCACCACGAGTGTGCTCATATTTTTCCCGCCACCGCATGGACGCAACATACCACGGAAGACACATACGTAAATAATTTTATCTCAGCAGCTTTTATCACATTTTAGGTAAGGTGTGGTGGGTAGGTAATAGACAGACTTTTGGTGAACTGATGTCAATACATAAGTTTCCTGCGTGACAGGAAAACAGCAAAATAGACTAGGTGCATTTTATGAACTTACGCAGTATCACTGGGTATCGTACAAAGATAAAAATTAATCAGAAATTGAAACAACTATACAAATCGACATGTACATAGTTACACTTATAAAGGACGCGTGATGCTCTTGACCGACACGCTGGACCGGACACATTTTCGAAAAGTTTCGAAATACGTTCCTCCACTCAGATTCGTGTTGTTTCAAGTTGGGGTGTATCCGAGTGGCACGGAACGAGTGAATCATCAGGTTAGCGATAAAGTTATTGAATGTCTACCATCTGTCCAACAATCTCAAAACACTATCTCCGTCCATCATTCTCAAAACTTGTTTTGGTGAAAACTCTTGGAGACAGTTGGCCTACATGGCGACGGTGTGGACTGGGTATAAACTTTTGAGGCGCCATCTCCGTCGACCATTCGCAAAAGTTATCGAATGTGCATTATCTCTGTCCAATTCAAACTCCACCATTATCGAAACAGTTGCTGAATGTCCACCATCCCTGTCCAGTACGATAATGTGCATTAAATCTTGAATTTCCAACTTTGACCCACTCCCTCCGCTTGACAATTTTTTAATTTCTTTTTCAAATTACCGCCCTTGAAATTTCAGGGAAATCCTGTGTCGGTCATGTGTCTTTGTGTCCGTCAACAGCATCGTCCTCAAGGACAAGCCATACAAAGTGTCCATGTGGGTTAGTTTTCCGCGCTGCAATTTCACACACACCACAAAGACTTTCAAGACAATCGACTTGGAATGCGAACAGGGGCTCATTTGCTCTCGTTTGCCGGAATCAAGAGGTACATCACCCAGTATATACCTGAAATGCGAGCATGTGACTTCTGCTTCTCAAAATTAGGCATGGGCAGAAAAAATACAGCTTAATTAAAATAACAATCCGATTTTCCTGCAAAAAGGCAGACCAACAATTGAAGAAGAAGAAGACGAGCGGGAAGACGATTCGCGAGAAGACATCGATGCGTTTGGATCGTTCCTTGTATTTGGTGAACAATCGCCAGAACGCACCACACGTGATCCGACGACGACCTCCCCGACCCAAACGTGACCGCGTGCCTCGCATCACCGAATGACCGCTCAGGTCCATGCCCGTTGGCAACATTGGACGCTGCAAGTGCGGGCGTTAATCGATTAATCACGGGACACATTGGATTTTGACGATGTTTGTTGCGCTGTTTTGCTTGAAGGGTGGTGTTGCTCTTCTTGCAGACAGCACAGTGACGCCCACGTGGTCTACTGGGGCTCATCACATATGATCAGAAGAGCTACGCATGTATACTACAGCACTGAAAGCAACAGATGGGCTCCACTTGTAAAGGCTCTGAATCAAAAAAGCTTGCATAATGCAACTCAAGACGATTATTATGCAACTTTTATAACAATGCTGCATATCCTACGGTATTGTTTTCTTCAACAGGGTAAAGATAATCGATGCTTGTATGCACAGCATCGTAATCAGCTTCAAACTGAAAGTAACTCAGACTGAAACTCGATTGCTGTTGACTGGTTTGACTGACTGACTGTCATGCCCCCTTGACACGAGCGCATAAGTAATAGGTCTGAATAAAGGGGTACCTGGGCAAACAGTAACTTTTATCCAGTGCTTGTTCCAAGCCTCGTTTTTATCCAGCGCTTATTAAAAATTCGGCACCTGTTAAAACAATCATATCAGTCAAAGCAATAGAACCGCTCATAGCGTGCGAAAATTGTGATTTTTGTTGCGCTCGGAACTACATAGTGGCAGGCCAATGAAAATGCGCGTATTTGACGAGCGAAGCGCGCGATTTTTTCAAATTTGAAGTGTTCGAGAGTGAAAATCTTTTCATTTAGGGTTTTTTCCTTTTTGTGATTTTTCGGAAGGGGCAGGCACTCCGTGAGCGGCTGAGGGGCTACATGTATCTCAGGTCTGTCCTACGCCACTCTGCTACTCCTATACGCCGCCCGTTGAAGAAATACTGTACGTATGTACATAGGCACAATGTCGAGCAAGCTAGATAAGATGGTGAGTATCGCCTTTCAGAGAGGGAAAGTGAGCATATACAGACTGCGGTTACAACGTCGAGCGACTGAAACATTACCGGCGCTGTATAGTCCATCCAGGCGTTCCAGGTGAGCGAATTATGTTGGAATGGTGGCTTGAGCAATGTGATTATTGGAATAAATAAAAGTAGGTATGTATTCGTTTTGCAAAAAGGCACCGAAAACAAGACCTACCATCTGAATGTTGTTGACATCGAAAGGGTCGTGTGCAGGGCCTTGACTGTTGACCGATGTGTGCATCTGCTGCGCCTCTTGTTCGCATTCAGGACAGCCACCGATGTAGGTGCTCGTCTGTTGTTCATTGATTGACATCGACATCAGCTGTGGTGTCATACTTGTGCCACCGGGCGTGGTCGTCGCCGACGCTGATCGTTTCACCAATGACGGTGTTGCTGATGTTTCATTTGTGAATGTGACCAATGGCTGTCGACCACCACCACCGCCCGGTGTATCGAACGCAACGTTGTTGGTCGTCGCACTGCCACTTGGCGGTGGGGGCATCGGCTTGATTTCGTTCACCGGCACGCCACTGATCGCCTGAATCGGTGTCGTGTTCAACATGGCGCCGAGACCGGTCTTTGGCGGACTGGTGCCCATTGTCGTAGGTGCACCGCCACCGCCCGTCGTCGTGACGCTCTTCTTTTTCGCCAACGCTTCTTTCGCCATGAATTCGATTCGCCCGGCGTAGTTGACGATTGCGTACTCAAGCAGCGCACCGAAGATGAACGCTAGACAGACGCCGATCCACACATCCACCGCCTTCGTGTAGGACACCGGTGGTAGTTTGGCGTTGATGCCTGATGCCTGATTGGACAAGGTGGTTGACGATGACATATAATGTTTCACAAGGATAGCAAAGAGCACCAACCTGTGTGGTCATTGTGAGCAGTGTGGTGACGCCGAGACTGACGCGTGCGGGCACGGCATCTTTGTCCAGCCAGAAACTCACCCAAGACACCACCACCAACATGAACGACGGAATGTACAGTTGGATGAGATAGTAGGAGTATTCGCGTTGCAGCAGCAGCATCACGCGTGCACAGCTGTATTCACCTGTGCGTGCGGGAACTGGGTGCAAAATGTGCGTGGTAAAGTTAATGGTTGTGAAAGAGTGCAAAAGGTGTCAAAGTATAAAAAGACCACACTAAAATATATACGAAATGCTTAATGACATTTGCAACTGAAGTCAACTGATGACAAAAGTCGACGCTGGAATCGAAACTCAGAACTACAGGTCGATATCAAACTTGGTGATCGGATTGGATCGGTCTGCCTGGTCACATCAATCACACCACTGTGATCGGACCATGTAGTCACATCACATCAATGTGATCGGATCGTCGTGATGTGGCTAGGTAGGACGATTCTATCACCAAGTTTGATATCAACTAGAAAGAATAAATGTGCTGTGCGTGTTTAATTTTCTTGCTGACGCTGTCAGAAGGGCTTCATGACGGTGATGGCAGTGGCTACTGAGCATGCAACCAGGGACACTGCAGACATGCAAGGCTGAACAGACGAACAACGTCAAGAGTAGTTAGCTCTGTCTTTTTTTCAAAATCTGCACAGTATAAGTACAATAAAATAAAATTAATGCTCTGTATCAAAAGGACCTGTTAACCACCAAAGACAAGAGTATACGATGGACATTTATTTGAGTAGAATATAATGGCTAGACGGCTTAGAAAATTACCAGCAGAAAGCAAAACGAAATAAAGTTTTGAAATTTTGTTTGCGTAACACAAGTTCTAGAAATCATAATAAACAATCCAGTAGATGAAGTTGAACACGAGAAAGCCAGCGGGGAACATGAGTCGTGAAATGACATCGATGCGCTTCGCGCGCTCCTGATAGTGATGATAGAAGGCATCCACCCAGCGACTCAGCGTCCCACCGAGTTTTAATCCGAAAAAGTGTCGTTTTGATCGACCGATAACGTGAGGGGGTGGTGGCCGAACAGGGGTCAGGCCGGGCACCATCGGGCTGTTGGCCTGCGGGCTCGGCGATACCTGACCCAACAGGGACATGGTCTGTTGTGGTTGGTGTGTGCCGAAACTGGAGAATGCAGTGGGACACGACATCCGACCCATCGAGTGGGTCTGTCGATGATACGTGGGTGGTGTGTACTCGTACTGCCCACTCCCACTGTTGGTACCCGCCAAACGTCTACTGCTGCTACTCATCATTGGGGGTTGAAGTGCTGGATGATAGTATGAAACATCAGCTGGATAGGACGGAGATGGGGGCACAAATGCGTTGGGACGATGGCAGGACGAAGTGGATGTCGATAAGTCGCTGACTGGCTGCAACACAATGTTGGACTGTGGTGTCGCGCGATCGTGCAATAAAACGTGCATGCACCCGACCGTGGAATGGACATTCGGTATACCTATGTATTTGGTGCCGGTACTGTACAAATGTTGATATTGGACATGTTCGCATAACAGGCAGGCGTAAAACACAATTATACTGTGGATACTTGCGGATACAAATATGGTACCTAAATGAAACAAACATTAAACGTGTTCCAAACAGATGCACAGATAGTGAGTCTACAACGCTTAATCGTGACCGGTGACCAGGTACATGACCCAATAGATGAGATTGAAGATAAAGAATCCGGCGGGAAACGTGACGCGAGCGATCACGTCAATGCGTTTAGCTCGTTCGTTGTATTTCTTGAAGCACAACAGTCTGATGAATCGGGTCCACAATCCGGCCCGGGGTGGGGGTTTGATCCCGCTGGCTGCCTGGTGATATGACATGTGTGCTGGAACATCAGGTGGCACGTGTGAAGACTGTGCGTGTTGTTGTTGCTGCTGTATACCCCTGTGATGTAAGGTCGATGTCCCTATCCCTCCCATAGAAGGGGCTGGTGCACCGTGCCTGGACACAACAGGGGGCATCAACGCCGGGTGGTTGTAAGGTGATGATTGCTGTTGTTGCGTTGACCAAGATGCATTCGAGGTCAGTGCCTGCGTCGGAGTGGTGCTGCTCTAAAATGGGAACATGCGACATTGGACAGTGAAACTTGGCTCGTTAGCTCATGCCCATGCCATGCAACGGTGGACTGGGATTGCATTTGAACCATAGTGCCTACACATAAGGTAGTGCATGCTTACACTTGGGGTGGCTTGCAAAATTTACAAAGCTTGCGAGGGTTACAGTGAAACATGCAATATTTTTTAACTGCAGCACATCTATAGTTAAACTGGTGCATTGCACAATGTGGCAATGTACACAAAGCCGTTTGATCGACACACCATGGCGTACGAGTTGACGGCGACATACGAGCCGGTCGGGTCCATTTTGGCAGCAGCCGGTGTCATGCTGGTCAGTTGGATCAGCTGCTCATTCATTGGGTCCGGGGGCATTCCCCTAGCTCGCACTCCGGTCGCTGATTGGTTCATATTGTTGTTGTTGTTATTGGCTGTGGCGAGTGTGGTCGAGAATCGTGGCCCATTATTGGCAGACGCGGTGCCACCACGCTGTACAGACACGCGACCCCTTGACTCAATCATCATATCCTTGCGTGCTGCGTAGTTGACCAATGCGAACTCGAGTAGTGCACCGAAGATGAACGCTAGACAGACACCGATCCAAACATCGATCGCTTTCGTGTACGACACCGGTGGCAGTTTGGCGTTGATGCCCGACGATTGCGTGGTCATCGTCAGCAGTGTCGTCACACCTATGGATTACGGTAAAGTGGGTTACAGTATACATCAGTTGACAGCTACATAGCTGTAGCAGCAAAGATGGGCTAGTGGCTTACCGAGAGTGACCCTGGCCGGTACGGAGTCCTTGTCGAGCCAGAAACTGACCCAACTAACAATGACCAACATGAACGACGGAATGTACAACTGCAGCAAGTAGTAGCTGAACTCACGACGTAGCACCAACTTTGTGCGCAGACAACTGTACTCGCCTGAAACATCACACACGCACGATAACGTCGGGCTGGGGTTAGGGGGCAGCGTTAGGATGATAGGACACAACGACTATAGGCTGCGGTTAGGCAACACCGATTGTAGACAGTATTAGACACTGCACGCGGCTGGGCACGTTGACGCGCAACACGGTGGTTGAGCACAATTTGGAATTCGACAATACGCTTTTATGAAACAGCCATGCTAAAATTGTGCGCAATCACCGGTTTCTGGTTATGCTGGTTTTGCCACAATACACGCAGCACCCTGCGCAGAGCACATGCAATACTCATATATTCTGCCTTCTGTTTTGATGTTTCATGGTTCTGTATAGATTGTATTTGATTTGTATGAAATTGACGATATTCTGTTAATTGAGAATTAATTGACATTACAATCATACCTGTGTTCGTTTTGCTCGTACAGTAATCGGTCTCGACTGACTGCAGAGCAAAACTGGGCAGACTTTGTTCCAGACCCTTCTTCAGCTGAATTGGTGTGCCGTTCTTCCATTGATATTTGATATCATCCGTTGTGTACGCGTCTGAAACATTCACTTTTTGTTCTTTTACTTTCTACTGTCAAGAAATTTGCAATTCCTCTTGTAAAGGTAGGTATGTTTAGCCAGGTAATGTGACTGAAACTCCCGTTGGCTGATAAGCACAGCATGTCAACAACAAACAGCACGATAAAGTGACAGACAACAACAGCACTGAAACGTCACACAGAAAACAAATTCTGGAATTGCTGGAAAAGTTGTGCACACTTGATTATGTAATTTTTGTAAATCTGAGAATCGCACCAAACTCACAACTTGCAAGATCGATCAAACAGTTCTGATGGTCGAGTGGATAAAACTCCAGGGACATTGGGCACGATAACACCAGTGACAACCTGTGAATGTGGGTAACGACATTCGGCACACGCGGGACAACATGTCTCATTGTACATACATGTACACAGCATTCAATCTGGGTGTTAATTGACAAGGTGACATTGATTATACTCGGCCAATGTTCTCTTTCATGGCCGTTGATCCGTTATAAGCTTCGAGGCTCGACGACGAGCAAAACAGATAGTACAGCGTAAGCCTATGTCTAGACCAAAGCCAGGCAACAAGGCAACGATGACAAAGCAGAATCAATGTCGCACGCGATCAGGTCACGGTAGCTACAATATCCCTACCAAATCATTCACACACAGGGATTACTTCAGTTAGTAATCTTTCAGTCAACGTTGGACCAATTTTGCCTAATGCATACCTGTGAAGCCGGGGATTATGACACAACAGTTTAGTTGCAGCAAATGCACTCAAACATCTATGTAAAATGCACACGGTTTCGGGGGTCAACCACGGTTGCAGAGCGATGATATACAGTACGTATAACTTACAACTAGCCAGATCAATGAGACAGGTTTGTCGGTCGAGAGGGTAATAATGCAAAAACATCGGGCACGATAAGGTCAAAGTCAGCCTGAAAGTGGTTATGCTGTCAGCTGTCCTGGTTTTTGCCGCTCACTGCAATGTGCTTGTGACTGAAACATCATCAGACACGTACCTGACACTGTACAGAATGGCACCATCGGGGTATATGCGAATGAGCACGTTGGGTTTGTCGATCAGATGTCGTCGTGCCTCCTTCTCATTCTGAAAGAACGTGTCCGGCATCCATATTTGCTGGTCGGAGCCGGTGTCCGACGTCGCGAGCACCACGAATTTCGGGATGTCGTTCGGATCGGTGCTGTACTTGTGCATGTTGTTGCGCTCCATCTCCAGCAGTCGGTCCTTGTACGCCAGACGCGGGTCCGTCCACTGTTCGCGGAACGTGAACTGCGCGCTGTATTCCTGTACAATCAGGGGAAAGTGTTAGTGATGCGCGGTACTGATGAATTTGAACTGATTGGTACTACACCGGAGCTTCGAGTCTGCGTAGTCCATCTATAATTGATCGGACCCAGGCAGCCGCAGTATTAGACTTGGGATCGAAACAGCAATCCCTACCACGCATCATATGACATCAAAGCACACCCGCGTTTTCAACCATCGCTCATTGCAACTGACCATATTCACATCATCAATCTTGCTGATGCTGCGTATCATCATGTTCACCGTGACAACCACCGGTCCTCCAGTGTCAGGGTCGTGCGATTCATTGGTGCCCCTCGGTCGTACCCTCCAATCGTAGCCGCTGTCACGCAACAACAACAGAATGATGTCCTGTTCACTGGCCTTCTTCGGTCCGGTGGCCGATATCCGTCTTGCATCCATACCGTATTGGGGTATGTTGCGACGTTGACGGATGTGCGTCTCGGCCGAGGATGAAATGTTGCCCACCACCTCACCACCACCTTCGATCAGCGGCTCGTAGTCTCTGAAACAGTGAATGCTGTCGAATGCTTTTGAGATTTGGCTGTCTGATTTGCCAAACAAATGGCCAAAAACGCTGTCATTCAGAACGCGCGACCAAGTGACAAAGAGTGACGATATTTCACACTCGAGAAAAATGTATAAGACGGGCAGTGGACGCGACTTGTCAGTCAGTCTGGTGCAGAAAGGTTTGCATACTCACCTTGGGAGCACAGCACTCGCATAGCACATCCACATGACCACTCCGGTGCCAAGCAATCGCACATATTGCCAACTCATGGTGCCGATGTTTTACAAAAATTCTCATTCGAAGTTGTTTCTTAGAATAAAGAATTCATTTTTGCGTCTCGGTCTAAAAACGCAACAAGAACTTTATCTATTTATGTAAATGTACTTCTGTCGACGTCAGCCGTTCTCCGCTAGCTGCTATCTTTAGAGCACCTCCATTTGAGCCTAACCCATCAATTAGGCAGACGGATCGCTGTGCTAATTGACAAGTGACCATACCCATGCACGCGCATGTGCGGTCGCTGCAAAGTTCGCAAACGCACAAGTGAATTGACCGGTCGTGTCTGCTCGTGTCCCTGTGAGGCATCTAATACGATTAGTAACACATGTGCTGCTCTCGCACCCAGTCGAGTATGAGTTTGTATGTACATTTCCGAACCCGAATCTCTCTTGTCATTAATAAGACGAACTTCTTAGCGCCCAAATTTTGCACAACAGACTTCCAGTTCTTCCAATATGCTTATACCCAGCTTTAATCGACAATTCGGGGCTTATTTGCGGCAATCTGAGGTCGTCTCGTCGACCCACATCAGCGACAACAACAACAACGCATTATAAGAAATTGAATCAAGCGCAGCAGGCTGCCTGTCCCGGCTGACTGCGTCAAAAACGCGTCCAGAACCACAAACAAAAACCACTGCACCCGGCATTCGGGGTCGCGCTTGGAATCAATCCGACTCCAACCTGTCGAAATGAAAACATGCCCCTCGGGCCATGACACCAGGATGTTGTGATGCTTGAAAGGGTTTTCGACGCAACGAGAAAGCTACGGAGTCAACTGAAGCGCAACGGACCCTGATACTGCAAAACTTCGATGAACATGCCATTACTGCGCAAACTTTGGCAAGATTAGGTCATATGCAACTCCGTGAATGATCAATTAACGGACCAGAAACTTCATGTATGGACAATCCGCCAGCTCATGGCACTCAGCACACACAGGCTGCATGCTGCTTTACTGCCGTCCATGAATGCATTTATTCTCTGCAGTTATCCGTTGAAACATCCCCAAATTTTGCAAACAGTGCAGGAAAATGTTATATCAAGCAGCAATTCAAAACCGGTCAATTAAAAAGCGGTCATCAAAGTATGACACTCGCTCAAAGTGTACATTTTTGTTTAGAAAATGGCGTGTGCTGCTGCATGCGCTGTGTGCATAAAAAGTGCCATGAGCCGATAGATTGCCCATACGTTGGGCGCGATACAATACGCAAGTTTACCATAACGCTTCAACTTTTAGACGAAGAATGCTATTGGATCAGAAGTTTATCTATGTATTTTGCGAACGTGAGCACGATAAAATAACCTGAGATTTTTCTATCATCGAGTGAAAACTAAAACGGCGGCACAATGCAGGTGCTCGTGCAGGTACATTAAATGGATGTTTATCGAAGGAAATGAAGCGGTACCTATCACAGCGTATAGCATAAAGACTAAAGCAGCCGACCTATGTAATATGCCACCGTGCACGTCAGGGCAATGCTGCAAAATGCTTGATTAAACCACTGGGCCGGGAGAGCGCCATGTCGCCATGTGACGTTCATCTGCATAATCGACATCAAAGTCAATGCTTGCCCACAGACTGCGGCTGTAACCTGAGTAGAGCTACATGCATAGGTAGAACTTGTGTGTGGCCGATAGTCACAATTTTTTTTCGCATTGGCAGAATCGTTTTGTTCAGAAACTACAATATATCCAAACGTTAAACGGTGCCCAGTGGTCCAGTACTTAGGCGGGCACTGTACATGCATTGCGTAATGTACACGGATTTGTAAAGTTTCACGTATGTAAGTTCAGGATTACACGTTTTATCCATCATAAATGAACCTCAGGTACATAGGTACGTACCTATAGCGCTTTCGACGAAGGGTTTTTCGCAGCGATTGAATAAAATCAAATACAAAGCATCGTGACTTAAGACGTCAGAAGCTGGAGCGTTGGTATTCTTACACTGTACCGGAAACGCCTTTTAGTTGGCGCACTAGGCGGACGGGAAGGGAGGTAAACTCAAAGAGAGATAATAATGAAAGCCGTATATTTGTAAGACAAACAAACATATTCATTCGCGCAGCACTCACATCGGCTTGACCCAACCTGTCGTAAAGCCCGAGTCTGAGCGCTAATGAAAGCGCAACCGCCTATGGTCGCAGCCAACAATCCAAAATAAATACCGTATACCGCGTCTGGGCGGTGGAATCAAATTTAAGAAAAAAGTTGTGCTTCGGTCTGCAAAAGTTCGAGAAGTTGTCATCCAGTAGACAGATATCGGCAATACATGTGAATGAATGCATCGCTGTGGCATGCCTCCGTCATAACTCAGCACCGTGAAGAATAACTGTCCTCGGCGTCGGTGGGTGATATAAATCTATTTTTATCTGTGACATTGGTTCCCCACATGTGATATCAATACCTTCGTCTCTGCAGCACAGTCCCGCCCACCTAACGGGCGGCCACAACTTTGTGTCTGCGTTGGTTCCACCATAAAGTGACAAAATACGGTATCGGCCCGGTGTGGCCAGCCACATAATGAGTGATGGGGACACATGCAAGTGTCATATTTGACAAATTACGACCAGCGCACCAACCCAGGTGTATAGACAGTGCGCAAAAAATGAATGTCATCCAAGCGGTCCGTAAATGACAGTTGTTCGGGACACCACTGGGCACTACCACAACTCGTCGGTAATATAGGCTAGGCTTGGGTTTGGTCTGGAGTCAAATTGCAAGCACATACTGCAGTCCGCAGGTAGGTTGAAATTAATCCATGGCCTAGAGCAAAGCCTTAGTGGTATCGACCTTATAAGCTAACCCTAAACCATTCCTGGATTCGAGCTGTGCGTGAGTACTGAGTAACAACCTGCGTTTGGATCGAAAAAACAGCTGTCAAAGCAAAAAACGGACGCTAGCTTGTGTTTTGGGGGACATTGTCGTACCCACGAATGAACTACTGCTGGAGACATGGCATGTGAAAAAAGTATACCTGCGCTGCGCGCGACGTTCTGGACATGCGAATATGTACATAGCACGCACAAGACTCAATAGCCCCCGTGTTCCGTTGATGCAATATGAAAATTTGGCGCGTGAAACGTGCCGAACGTGTGACCCACATAATTTGTTTGCCTTTCAATCAAATTAGTCGCAAAATTTTGTCCACATACACGGTTGGTTGGTGGGTGGGTGATATCCGAGCACATGACCGCAAGTAACTCCCAATAATAATAGGAAAGAGAGTTTTAAGAAGTGCTTCTTTATGGGATGTTACGTAAATAGCGGCTTGCAGTTATTAAATATGCATATGAAGTGAAGACTAGTGACTTGCCACTGGTATTCAACTGTTCGAACCTAATGTATATGCACGTCATGTTATAAACATAACGCATTTACATTGTAAACTTGTAGAACGCTTGCGATTTTTGAACTGCAATAACTTTGAAACCCTTGTGGTTAGCAATGAACAAACGAGGAGACCGACAAACGAGCAAAGAACAAAAGGAGCCCACAACCAAGCCATAACGACAGCGCTGATCGGTATGCGATTTGCGGAAATGGCAGTTTGGAAAAATGACAGACTGACAGTTTGAGTATTGGAAAAATATGGGCACTTTGGCGTCCATATGAAGACAGATTTTTCAATGAGCAAACCAACATGTGAAAATTGTGAGACAACAATCAAACTCAGAGAACCAAACAGTTGAACCAGTTTGAAGAGTGTAAAAACGGGTCAAGTTACACGGTAGAATTAAGATGCTTTTCGTCGCGTAAGTCAATGTCTTTTACACCATCCCTCACTGTTTATGGTGTCATAGGTAAACAGACGATCAAGTTTGTGTGGCACGCACCAACCCAAACCAACCCAAGTGTCAGTGTCAAATGTCAGGCATCACGCGTCGTTTTTTATGCCTTCTCAAAGACACACAAAACAGTAGCAGCATGGCTTTGTGTTTGGGAACAACTTGCCGTATGGCAGGCACCTTTGCGTAACCGCGCAGCAGAGGCAGAGCTATGCATATCTGAGGGCTCCGGCATATATTTCAGCATACTAGGTCAATTTGACATGAAAGTGTAGCAATCGAGCCAAATCAGTGTTATCGTATATGGCACATTAGTGGTCTGAGTTGGACAGCAGCCCAGCCACTGTTTGTTTTCGTTAGTGTCAAATCGGGTGTGCGTTGCTGCAATTGACACTTATGGTGCCGTGTCCCACTCGATGCAAAGCGTGATTGACCAGAGCTCGGCACTGCCCTGCTTGTCCGACAAAGATAAGAACTAGGCAGAGAAGAGAAGAACAGTTAGATACAAATGACAAAAGAATCCAGCACCCGATAGCTACTCTATATCAACATTTGGAGCCAGCATCATGTACGCATTTTGTCACTATGAGTACACAGTTATACACATTGGTCAGAGTTCCATACCAACTGCGTCTTTTCACACGCCGCCCGCCTGTGTGAACCGATCGGGTCCGGGATCTATCTATTGTCCACGCATGATGGATCCGGAACAGTAGTATGGAACCTGAGCCGGTCTGCCGTGTGAAGCCACGGCGGCATATGTGTACAAGTAGACAAACATAAATTTTCATGCACCGTACTTTGTGTGTCTGAGGTGACATTGTAGCGGAATCCAGAACCATGACACGTAGGCAGAGGGAGTCGATAGGCTGTTGATGAATTTTAGATGCAATTTGTACACTCACGCACGTACATACACTATAGGTGGCGGAATAAGTATGAATGGATCTGGGTTTGACCACCAAGGCTACATGTATATGTACAGTATGTACATTACCACAGCAAAATAAGAAAATTGACCACAAAAAACGCACATGCAAGAACAACAAACGGCACGTGTCATTTTGTGTTCGAGCAGAACGCCCCCCGCCCTCGAGCCAGTGCATAACCCTACAGCGTTGATATTGAATGAAACTGATCTCATTAACATTTGGCCTACTGTCCGATGTCGTTTTGACAAACAGAACATAATTTGCCTGTAAGGCAATAACAATCATTTTTACGTCGGCCTCAAGCTCAATATTTCGATCAATATTACGGCCAGTGCCACATGACCGTCACAATAATGATGAACTATAATGACAATGCTAAAAACCAGACGGATGAAGCGCGGATAAAAAATTCAGGATTCAGGTACGGGTAAGACAGCAAACATACTCAACTGAAAAACAAACAAAAAAAGGAAATCATATTTTAGCAAATTCGTGCAAGCTTCACTTCTGTTGATAACAATGTGCAGTAGACAAGGGACCGAGGTTTGGGACATGGTACTGTGCATATGTACCGAAGTCTTTCAATTAAATCCCCCGGGAATTTATTCCGAAACTTCCGATCAAAACTCCCGTTCGGAATTTTGTTGCATAAGACACCATAACGGTGCACGACCTTATGGGGAATAACTTATACCCCCAGGGGGTTTATGCGGAAATTTCCGAATAATTTCCCCCGTGGCGAACTATTCGGGGGATGCATGTATTTGGCATTCTCCGGTCGGTACCTTCACAGGCCTGAAATTTCGATTGGTGACGGTGAGCACGTGGTCGTGTGTGTTTCAGTACGCTGGTCATACGAGCCAAGCGGAAGCGCACTTGAAAACTAAAAGAAAACAAATTAAAACTAATAATGTCTCAGCCATCAAGTAATTTTGACATTCTCAGTTTTTTGGGTCAATTATGTCGGCTGGCAACAACATTATAGCACATTACCATAACAGACAAACCGGAATCGTTTTACGATTTATCAAGTTTACTACTCGAAGCACCCAGACAATCTACCCGCGGTTGTAGTGATATGATTTTCATTTACGAATGACATGTCAATTACCAAGAGCACAAATTGCAAGTTTTCCAATGCAAATTCGATAGCAATTATCTGAATTTTGAGAATACGCTTGGTATAAATGCCTTCGTGTCGCTTTGCTTGACACCCATGCTCGCATGCAGCTGTGCAAACGCGGTGTCGGTTTCTGTGTTTGCTATAACCTGGAAACCTGCTAATGTTTGGAACACTTCAGTAATACGGGGAGCGGCCTACACTACAGCAAGTCAACGTGCCATCATGAAACACTTCCTACCGTAATATCTACAACAGCTTGATCGAGTCATTTCTCTACCTTTTTATGTTCATCAAAAAAGTAATTTAATGTTGACCGCCAATATTGTGGTGAACTCGGCTGGGCAGCAATGAGTGAACGGCCTGTGGAGTAGGAGCACGGTGTTGTGGTGTCAAGCGATGCCATAATTGTTCGCAGTGAATGCACCCAAGCATTGGTGGTATACCAACAATAAGACAAGCTACCACAAAAAACGAGCAGCTTTCTTTCGCTGTCGTCACGCACACGGCAAGAGAGTTGGCATGAGTATTGCTCATGCTCTGTAGGTATACCAACAGGAACAAGCGCCCAAAGTGACCGCGAGTGCATTCGAAACGACGATGGTGGTGGTGGTGGGTGCAAGGTTCATCTCATGAGACCGTGCTGCGGCATAATTGAGAGGCATCGACAGGCAGGCATATTGGCAGTTTTTTTTAAAAAGACCAATACCTTACAGCAAGTGCACCATCGAATATAAACAGACACGCGCGTTTTGATCATTGTGTCGGCAACAAAGTATACATATACACAAGCACTCGTGTCACACCCTTATTTGGGACACCGGTTGCCTGATTGAGCAAGGCAATTGGTGTGAGTCGGCTGGGCGTGGGTTTGACAATATGACATGGACTCTCTTGGGTGTCGCACTATCATAGCAGCACGATGACCCTCCAACTGACAAAGACCAGACTGAAAAATAGCACATTCTGAGATGCATTATGCCTGCCCGACAACACACTGTGAACAATCTGTGTCCTGTCTGTTTTGTGACTTATGTGTTCACAGAACGAAAGAATGGCACTTCAATGTTCAGTGTGCGCATTGTAGATATAATGATGAACTGGGCACATGCGGTGCAAACTTGGTATCACAAAACCACGTAAACAACTGATCAAGGGCTTGGACAGCGATAGTTTGGGTGAAAAATTGGCATTCGAAAGGGGCCCATCGGATGAAAAGGACAATTCAGACTATTTTCTATGCAGACCGCACTGAAACAAGTCAGATGGGTACGTTGGAACTCAATAAAGACACCACATCACATCGGGGTTACAATTTAGTGGAATTACAAAAAATGCATACGTATGGGCCATCGTTGACCCTGGCACGACCCTCGCGTCGTTAGTATCGGGGCACATTTCGCTGGGCGACGCTCACCGCAGTGTAAAAAAACTGGGATCCGAACACGGCATAGGTTACTGGGCACGATATGACGTGGACATGATCATGTTCTGCATTATAATTTGCAGTCAAGATGTGCGCAAACATCGTGCTGGGAACCTAAGCCAGCCCCGACCCCGAGAGCAGTGTGAATGAACATAAAACAGTGTCATCATTGGAGCATACGTACAAACCCACACCTGTAACTTGTGCACCCAGTTAAATAGCTGGGCCCACAAGCGCACGCTTTGTGCAGTTGTAAATGTCAGCAGCAATATAACCCCACAGTTAGCAAAGCCAATAGCCAATGGGGACCACTGTAGCGTAATATACCTACCTGTGCGCTATGGCCAGCCAACTTTTGCCTCTGCATGGGCATGGGTGCATCCTGATGCCAAGTATACACACACGTGCATTATCCAAAAACACGACAGTCATGCTGTACGACAGCAGGTGCCACCACGACACGCACTATGCTAACATCCTCTCATTGCGCTAACTGACATGTGTTTTTGAGGCCCCTGCGAGCCTCTATTGATCGAGCATACACCACAAACAATAATAGCTCATACACCTCGCCACAGGTGTACCTCACAGTGCACGGGTGACCACTAGTTGGTGCAGCTAAATGAGGCTGATGTACATAAGTCACAACGGTGAATGATAAAAAGGCCAGATTAACACTGGCCGTACATTAGTTACATAATGGCAATATGGCACAATAACTTCATTTATCGTAACGAAGCCTGACAATAGTATGGGCATCTGCAAACAGCATGTACATACGTACAATATGAATACCTGTCAGGCTGCGACTGTATCGCAATTAGTACATCACAGCAACTTCTAAATTTTTATAAATGCGCAAGCGTGATAATGAACATAGCAGCCATGTGGCCAGGTGCATGAGACAGTTCTGTGGTTACCATGCGCCCACGCAATACCAGAAGGGCCTTCGTCACACGCATGGTACTCAAGAAGTGTCAAATGACAGGGCACTTATGTACGTCAGCTGGTACAGGAGCTAAACTGACAGGCAGGCAGCTGTTAATTAGCTGACAACAGCAGAACCCAGCTCGACTAAGGCAATGGGACCAGAACCTACATCATCACAAAAACTGCTGCAACACAGAATGTGGGTTTATGGGATGTCGTACTGATGCAAGTTTTACATCATAACTAACCACACTGCAAGCTTGCCCGCAAATACTTTTTATCGCTCACAATTATTGCATGTACTAATACATATACACTGGGTTATAATTATTGATCTATGTCGATACACGCACAAAGATCATCAAACACCAAGAGTGGGTACATAAAGGCAGTCTACGGGAGGTTGTCACTCAGCCCCCGAATACCAAACCCACCGATTATCGCAAAGAGGGGCGAGACTCTCCCGCCAACACCAACCAACGGCCGACAACCCCCCAAACCCTACTGTAAGCTGACATGAAGTTGATGGCTTTTTACGGCAGAAAAATTTAAAGTTTTCGATGTAAATGTTAGTATATATATCATAACACCGACAAACAACAGCGTATAGCGCACAACAAAAGAACAGTTCACATGAACAAGTACATAAACCAAATGTGGGTACCATTTACCGAGAACAATCAGAAAAACATTGAATGAAAGATCAAGAAGACAATAATGAAAGATACAAGACGAAAAACACGACTAGCGACATCAAGTGGACACGGGGTGGTGCAAACAACACACAAACGAGTGAAGAACACAGGTGATTCAATACACTTTTAAATACGTAGAGACCGGTGTTCAAAGTTGGAACCGGTGACAAAGAATTGGCACGGCACAAAAGGTTACAAACCGGCGGAGAAACTGGACAGGTACATAACCTACATAATTCTGACATGTGAAGCAACACATGTTCACAAGAATACCAATCTCAGATTCCCTCGTCACGAAAGTTGAACTGTATCATAAACCAAACAGAACACCGACACACACACTGCGGTATGTGTTGAATTTTTCAAAAGATTTGAACCTACCTATCTCACAAAACTTGGTTGTACAAGGCTGCATTTGCACTTCATATCACGGCACGAGATCACTGACCAAAAAAAAGAAAAAACCAGGAAAATGTAATAAGCATGATAAAAATGAGGAGGATGCAAAGCAAAAAAATGAAAACAATATGAAGAGCTTTATGACAAAGTGTTGCAAATGCCTGCACACATTCCTTCCACCTAAGCTTCCGGGAATGTGTCGCTCAATTTTCGTCTGGCCGACATCACAGAATCGGTGCGACTGGTGGTGGCTGGTGCGGACTTGCTTTTGTGCGGCACTGGCGACAACACGACACGACCGCGCTGAAATGCATGAATGACAACAAAATAAGAAATTATTTGAAATTAGGGTTATTTAATAATTTTAAAATTATATAGCAAAATGAAAAACTGGGATGCAGTTGCAAGCAGCGAATGACCATATCGTTCGATGATGAGTTCAGATTTATTGCTCGTCAAGTGCCAACAGTCAGGAAAACAATAACAAATAACATTCATGGAAAACGTTACGAACATGACATATGGCTGAAAACAAAAGTGCAGACGCAATTGTCAGTGTTGTGAAACGAGGTGCGCCATCTATGGTCTCTTAGCCTTTCTGTGCAACGACGATCGTCTCACCTTCTGCACGCTGGCCTGATTGCCTCTCGACCAGCCATCGATTGCCGCGTCGATTGCGCGCACGAACGATTCGGTCAACTTCTCGCTGTCGATGAAATAGACGTAGTATTGGAAGGTCATCATGTGCTTCGGCGGATTCGTGATGCGCTGTAGCAATTATGTTAAGGCATGGTTGTTGAAAGTTGGCGGTGATTACAGGGCTGGATTAGCATGCGGTTCAGATTTAGATGTTGCTCAACCCACTGGTGGGTGGCGAAAACAAAGGTGAACACTCCAAACACTGCTAGACCTGCACCTTGCGTTGTGTGCGTGGCGCTAATCAGCTACCTGGTACTCATCCATATTTAATTAGTCATCGGTGGTGTACCTATGCACCTTGTTATCATGCCCATCAACCAAAACCTCTCACAGTTACATTAAAGCAACTAACATCCACATCCAAGTCCCTTCCCAACAACCGTGGCTGCGGATTGGGTTGTTTGTGTTCGTAGACGTACACCTTGCGCAGTGGATTGTCCTCGTTGTCACCATGATGCAGGTCACATCGGATCACCATCAATTCTTCATCAGCCAGATGTCGCAGATCGATTGGCAGATTACCGATCAACGCTTTCTTGATCTGACGGATTATCAAAAACTCTGTTCGTCACCACAAAACAACGAGCTCCTAAACATGCATAACAGCTGCCACGTGAGCCACACACGTTTTGACAGAAGACCTCCAGATATCCAGATACAAAGCATCAATATCGGTTTGGAGTCGGTCTTGCCTTGGACAGATTTTTTGATCAGGCGTATTCGGAATTATTTCGAGCATCAAACTTTCTGCCAACGTTAAGGGTATTTATCAATGGTTTGAGAACAGTTTTCATGCTGATCGAGTGCTTGATACTCGAACCGAACAAATGCTTGTTCGAAACCCAACTTTGAGACTGACCAACCCCACAGAACAGCGAGTGGCCGCATCCTAGTGATAAAAACGCCCAACCTCATCCTCGGTGTGTGGTTCGGGTTCGACGGGTGACGGATTCCAGTTGATTTGTCCCATCATCTTGAACAACTGTCGTCGATCAATGCGATCCAGCCATTGTCGTGCCTCATGAAATAGACCATCCAGCCGTTTCTTCTTGATTTCGTGCATCACCTCGTCATCCAACTGGCAGTAAGCAGACATGTCCGTGATGGTGTCGCTCATTCGAAGTGCGACCCTGTAACAACATGTTATGTGAAAGAGAAACAAGTCTAGATTCGCTGTAGGTTCGTGCAACAAACGCACTCTTTGTCGCTCACGAACAACAAATTGTCGTTGGCGGACACAAGCGCACGTGCGATTATCTCCTCGATCACCTGCAAACCCAAACAGCAGTCAAATCAACTTCAGAATCATCACGACACTGAAATGAGAATCCAGCCATTACCATCACAAACCTTGTTGGTTTTATGTTGGTACACGTTCTGGTGCAGATGAAAGCGTGCCACAACGGCCGATCTCAGGTCGCCAGTCACCTGCAAACATAGAATATCGGTGATGAATTGTCACAATGCACAAAACATGATCACGAAGATACGAGTGAACTAATGACCAGCTAATTAACACACGCCCACCTTCTCGGCATAAGCAATTCGATAGTCGCCTGTTTCGGGGATGAGCATCACACGCGCACTGTTGATGATGCGATCCAGTGACCGCGCGTTGAATTGGATGGCAACCTGAAGTTATTTGGCGGTCACGGTTATTTGGCATTGGAATGGAAAGTTTTTGTGATGGTGTGTAAAAGTACAGATAACTAACATCAGTGTAGGTCGAGTCACGGAGGAAATAGTCGAACCGATCGACATCGAACCCGTCCTTCTTGTTCGATACGATGTCGTACAGGAACGCCTTGCCACCGACTCGACCGATTTTCTGCCAGACACAATCGTAATGTTTCTCACAAAGTTTTTTATTTATTCATTCAAGACGAATCCACCAAGCATACCCAACCTTGTTATCGGGTCCTCTCGCTTTGCCATCGATTGCCTCCTTGATGAACGCGAAGTCCACATCAGCCAGTCCGTATTTCCGTAAGGTAAGCTCCACATGTTCATTCTGGGCGAGCAGGTAATCGAACATCTCCGTGGACGCGTCTTCGTGCTGCCACACATTAGGTATGGTTTGGCTTTGGCTCATGGTTTTTTTTATTTTGGATAGCGGTAAAGCCAGTAAGCAACAATTTTTGGGCCTAAAGCTGGAAGCCAGCACAAACAAGCCCCAACCAGTGACAAGGTCAATGGGTATTCACAGCACGTGGTCACAAAAAGGACCAACCTTCCAATCAGTCGTGCGACCGGCCATCAGCTTCGGTATGACTTTGCCATCGAACAGATGCGAGAACGGTCCATGTCCGAGGTCGTGACACAACGCGGCAATCTCAACGCACAGCACATCGACGTCCGTCACAACAAAGTCCAGCTCGCTGCTATTCACCTGTGCCTTCAGATGGCGCATCAGTTTGCCGGCCAGATGGCAAACACTGGAAATAGACAGAAGGAACTAATTAAATTTTGATTTCCCCAAATTCTAAATAACAACCAACGAGCAGGCAGACATACCCAAGCGAATGTTCAAAACGACTGTGTCCAGCACAGGGGTACACCCGATAGACAGCGCCCAGCTGCCGAATGCGGCGCAGACGCTGGAACTGTGCCGTGTCGACGATGGACTTGAGTGCACCTGACAGGTCGATGTTGCCGTGCACCTTGTCTAACACGGACACCGTGTTCAAATCGACCTGAGCAAATCCATTCAAGATTGTCCAGCTTGGTTTACGACATACATACAATCAGGAACAGATAATTTGCTCAGAAAAGATACCTAGCTGCTGGTATAATATGTTTCAGTTGCGCAATAGTAATAAATCTAACCATTTGTATTGGTTTTCGAAATTTGTGGAGCGCTTGCCAAAAGCAACGAAACAACACTAGCTGCTGGTGACTTCAGAGCAACAACGATACCAGAGGTGAAGTGGAATATTTCTAATTGGAAAACTTTCAGGCTACCAACTAACCAGTGCAGCTCGTTTGTGAATATTTTTTCGCTTGGATTTTCCAACATTCAATTTGTCTGCCACGCGCTTACGACTTGTGCGTTTAGACATGCTTTTCTACGTATACTGGGAACTAGAAACTCGCCACGAACTAGGTTATGATCTCCGTATTTCCAGACTACGTTTCGAATAAACTAAAACTGGACAGGTTGTACGAAAAGTGTTCAGATGAAGCGAAGGTGCATGTTCATAAGAGTTAACGCAAACATAATACATGCCAGTCTCTGCGTTACGAAGCGTCACATCAAATTTGACAAATGTACCTGCTCTGGGGCATCGCGTTGTGTGCGTGGCCGTTTGGCAGCGCTCGGCGGTGGGGTCCGAACCATCAGCTCCTGATCTGGCGGCACCAGTGGCATATTTGACGAGTTCAGTGGAAATTCCAGTAAAAATATCGAACTGCAACAGTTGCTTGCAACGTGCACTAGAACAAATGAGTTCAGCCTGCAATAAAGTCAGCAGAACTGGATGGAAAGAACACTGCTATGTGCTGGTCAGTAGGAAACGGCAAAGCCACATGGGCACTAAAGTTGCTGCATTCATCAAATGGCGTTTCTCAATTGTATACAGCAGACTAGCGCAGTATCTTATCTCGGTTTACCGCAAGCACCAAAGCAGCTGACAAATAATGTAACTTCCCAGACGTAACGGACATACATTGTGCACACATTTTAGGGTGGGGTTAGTAAAACAGAAGGTAGAGCGATAACCGTTATCGCTATGAAGCCAGAGACGGACATGGGTTAAAGAGGAATTTCGCCCCAGACACACATAAATTGAACGTTTCAAACTTTTATCATTTATTTTGTTTTCTTAGCATTAGTGTATACAAAATTTATGTGAAAATGATCAAGTAACATAATCTTTCACAATATGCACTCACGTTATCATGATGGTGGAGCACGCGTGTGTCATCATTCATAAAAACAACATGTACAATGTAACATGCATCAAAGTTATAAATTGATGTAAATTGACTATTTTTGTTCCGTTTCATTGTAGCGCGGGCTCCGTCTCAACGGAACGAATGAGCAGAAAGAAACGGACATCAAACTATACAGCAGAACCGGATACACGACGTACGCACACACTCAGAATCAAACATGTATGGTATCAATACATTGCAGAACAGTATGCAACGTAGCGATAAAAATCGGCACGACGTTTTGTAACCAAAACGGACAAACTGTACACAGCAACAGTGAAAAAGGCACCACTTTTGAATCGTTGTTGGCTTGACAGGATCAGTGGGTGCACGAAGTTGGGCACTGCTCGTCATCGAAATCACAGCTGCACCCACCAGACCCGACAAACCAGTGTCAAAGAACAGCCCTGCCATTGCAATGCAAACCACTCACTGGGGGAACACCAAATCAGGCTCACTGTCCGCGTAAAAACAGTTGCAAACGGAGATGTCTATCTGACTGAACCAATTTGCAGCTCCCGGTTTCGATTCTATCACAGTCATATACGGCACATTGGGCAGAACGAATCGGTTTATTATATTTCTCAGATTGAAACATTGCTTCACCGATGCGCCATACCCAAGTGTTGAGACATAATCGTACAAATACTGTACCTAAATTTAAAAAAATATAGTTTCTAGCTGCTAATGGCTGTTGAACGTACAATGTCTAATCTTCGTTTGATAATATGGAAACCAAGCATTGCAGCAAAGGTTGGAACGAAAGGAAAGGCACGAGCATGTACCTGAAAACAGCTGTATTTGTTGATATTTTAATGAAAATTGTGAACTGGCGCTTCTCAAGAATACTGGCCCTTTTCGATCAGCAAAGAAAGAGAGTGGACGTCGGTTTTTTCAGTCCGAAACGTTTAATACACCATTGATGAGAGAATTTGGTGGTCGTTTGGTGTGGATGATGAAAAAACACTCACTACAAAATCAAGAGTTTAGGGCAAAAAGCACAGATATGTACAAAAGAAGGGCATGAAATCTCGGGGAAAATATTGGTTCATGAAATGAAACCACCTGGCATAAATATTGTACCATTAGACACAGTGCAATAGTGGTCTCAGCAGCTTTAGTAAGACAATAAGGGCACCAAGAAGTAGCAGTCAGAGAAGTTGTAAAGGTGGACAGGTCAGTGCGGGTATCAAAGTCGATCGATTATCATGTGTAGATGAACCGGATTGAGACACAGTGATGATTGACATGCAGGTAATCACCGATTGCCCCCGACGGTCACCGATCTGGTGACAGTGGCCTGTGTGACCTGGGTGATTGGATTGTTGGATGAAGGGGGACTGGTGTTGTTGTTGTTGTGCACAACACTGGTGATCGGCGAGCTACTGGTGACGGCCAACTGCTGCAAATTGGGTGATGACGACACGGTGGTGGTGGTGGTGTGCTGCTGGCGCAACAACGTGTACACGTTGTCGACGTGTGACAGACGCTCCAGCAGTGGCACCACGTCCAACAGCTCCTTGTCCGACATGTCGTCGAACCACGATTGCACCGGGATCTGCAGCAATCAATGTCAGTCACGGAATGGAATTGGATGAACACGAAGATCAGATCGGCACTGCCACACTGAGCCCGCCCGACACAGGCAAACGGCCACAGAATGGACCCGTTCACATTGTGAACAAATGGTCAGTCACCGATTTCCACGTGTCACACACAGTATAAACCTCCACAGTATGAGTATTCTAGCTACCAACATCGTAAGCAAAACGGTCGGGTCTGATGCTGCTCTTGTTCACTACGCGGTGATTTGATTGAATATGTACAATCAGTGGTGTCGTTAGGGGGGGTTGGGGGGGGTTACCCCCCTGGTATGGGGTACGGGAAATCGGCCGAGGGTATGGGGTATGAGAAATTTTTCACTTTTGGAACAAGCACCCCTAAGAAATTACTTTTTGACCCCGAGCAGTACCAAAATTGACCATTTTTCGTCCAAAAATGTCAAAAATTGCTTGCTGCCGCAAGAAAACTCTGTTTTAAGCACTTTTAGACCAAATTTTGGCACTTTTAGAAAATTTTTGGGGTCATTTTTTTAAACCCCCACCCTCGGGTATGGGAAATTTTTGAGTTTTTGGAGAAACCCCCCTGGTATGGGAATTTTTTTATTTTTGGGGGTATGTATGGGAAATTTCCCGAAAATTGGGCTGGGTATGAGAAAATTTCGATTTCTCAACGACACCACTGTGTACAATGAATGTGAAACATCACCTACCGCATTGTCAGGATGAAACGCATAGGACGCGGGGGAATTGTCGACGATGATTACCCGTTTCAGATCACGACCCAGTCGATTTAGATCCTGTAACAAAACGTAACAATTGTTAGGGCCTAACTATACTTCGTTCTCTCAGAGAACAAAGAACAAATTCTCGCGCGCTGATTGGCTGTTGAACATACGTGGACCAATCAGCGCGCGAGAATTTGTTCTTTGTTCTCTGAGAGAACGAAGTATAGTTAGGCCTTTAGTCATGCATACACGGATTCGATTGGAAAAAGCATCAAACTCAGTTACAACATTATCAACATACCTTAACGTAGTTCCCTTTGTGAAACACACACGCCTCGCGGAAAAGTCGCGCCCGAAAACAGCCCCATTTGTCGAGCAAGTCAGCGACCGGATCCGCGTACTGAAAAAGAACGACAAATTTATGTGTTGGTTCAAAATTCCAATCTCGAAATTTGCCACGAAAAAAAACATAAAACAAATACCCATAATTTTTTTTCGAACCTTGGCAAGACTAGCAGTGAATAGAATACATTCAAATAGATCACCGATCCGACGTAAGAACTCATCTACGTGTGGTCGTTTCAGAACGTAAACCTGAAAGAAAAACAAAGTACGTTATCGTTACCGCCACAAGTAGTCAACCAATATTTCAGGTGCTCCAGAAGCCTGTCCCTATCAGAGTGCTCTTTCGTACGTTCAGTATGCAATGTATTTTACACTATCGGTTACACAAAGCGCAGTTGTTTGCTGCTGCTTAGTTTCTTCCGTGCCGCAAACGGAGAGCAGAAAAACAGGACAGCCATTTTACTGTTTTGCAGGCGCATCGTCGTTTTAGAACAACACTGCGCAAGTTGCTGCTAGCTGCACCACACAAAGCAAGCCATAAAGTGAACTTCGTAACTTTGTTGAGAGTTGTCAGTAACGTACTTGTTTACGACTTGCAGTGTTACACAAATACAAAGTATACCTATCATTTTCATAGTCGTTCGAATGTTGGCGCAAAACTTCGTTCCAATGTACAACACCGGTAAACCTGACACACGTTACGCTACTTGGTGACAACGAGCGCTACTTTTTATGGTCTGACTGCGCGAAGGACGTTTACCACAAAACAGTTTTCATACCAAGCGCGGTAGTTTGAATTTGTTTTCAAGACGTGGGTGCTTACCTTGCAGCAGTTGTGTAGCTGCTGTAACTACTCTGGGGGGGGGCAGAGGGGGGAATCCAAATTCATGAAAAGTCACTTTTGAGTGGACAATTTGACCTATTTTTGCCCCTTTTTAGAAAAATTCTTCATAGAAAGGGTATTTTGGTGACTTTTCAACACTGTTTGGTTGATGTCCGGACATGGCAGACATAGATAGCTGGGTTTGGGGCCAGCTACACCACTGGCTTGGAGTCGACAAAAATACCCAAATTTCCGTACCTGGTGAACGACTCCGTCGATTTCGACAGGGATGACGAAATCGGGGTTTTTCACCGGCTGAAAATAGAGTTTTTGAAATCTGTTACAAGCGTTGAGCAAAGTATAGATGACGTCGAAAATAACGAAACATTGCGAAACGAACTTTGAAAGATGAATGGACGAGCGTTTCGTCCAGGTCAATAATTAGGCACAATTTGTTTGAGTCGCTGGGACGCAGTGGCGGTAACAACAACTTTTCGGACGCCTGCAAGTAAGACGTCATTGTGAATTTGATAGTATAATGATCGCTAACCAATTCATGTGTACCGTCCGTCACCAGAACAATGCCTTTGAGAGAACTGTTCCCAAAAGGTTTGCCTGATGCGTCAGCCCGATAGATCGTGTGTTGGTCAACGGTCACATGACATGACCAATTGACATAACTACCTGCTCCGTAACGCGCGTACCCGGGATACCTAGTTTGAAAATAGTCTTAACCAGAGTTTATGAGTGCCAAATTCACACAAGGGGTTGAGCTCACGTGCTCAAAATGTGAACAGAAAAACCCAATGTGCAACGCGACGTGAAGACTAGCCTTTGGCGAGTACGGCGTTGGTTGTGCGCCATTGATAGTGGTGCTGCTGGTGGGTGACATGGGTATGCCTTGCGAGCTGGATGGCATGAACGGGCCAGCACCGTCGTCATGGTCGCCCTTTGGTTCGGCGCCGAAACAGCACAACAACGAACGTAGCAGACGACGCGTCCGGGGCTTGCGCACCAACACCGTCGGTTTGGCGTGATCTGCATGTCGTGATAACAACAACAATTGATTGGCTGGACAGTGCTTGTATACACCGATGCTCTTGTGGACGTGGCTTGTGGTCATTATGTTGAAATTGAGTCTTGTCGACCGATTTACCACACAAATGTTTTGCTGGGAGTAAACCATGCGTGTTGTAAATCGGTAGAAAAGACTCCGTTTCAACACAATTGATTGGCTATGTTGAATACACCTACATGTGGCAAATTCGTAGAAATACCAAAACCCGACAGAACAACATCTGGCCCAGTTCATATTATCCAAAATATCGACCCAAGTTCCACTTACAGCCTGGCTGTTCAAGCCATTTCAGCAGCGCAACCAGTAGCTCGACAATTACGTGGAAACAACCAAACAAACCGAATGCACACAATACACACAGTACACCTGTTATCATGACAGGAACGAGTAGCAGCGAGTTTACGATAGATTTTGGGGGAATTATGTTTTTATCAAAACGAGCCCTTATTTCGTGATTATTGAAATGAACACGTCTGCATTTGCACAGCTGCAGCAGTCACGAAACCAGTTGGTTTTAGAAAGTTAGCCAAGATAGGAAATCGCAATAATGAGCTGAATTTCACCTACTATCTGTTGTCTTGGTCAAATAATGCAAATTGCCGTGCAAACAGACCACACGCATCAGCCACACGCTCTCGCGACACCCCAAAACCGAATGTACAGGTTTTTAATTGCTCATGTCTCACAAACAGACAAGGCATGGTAGCAGCGGATAACCGAGCACAATAACAGCGATGTTCAATCACACATCAAACGTGTTTTACGTCGCCAAATGCTGTCTGGTCTGAATGCCAACATAATCCGTGAAATGTTTCTGCTTGTACCTGCACATTGTGAACTTCAGTTTAAGTGAGTTGCATTGCAATTGTACACCAGCTGTTGCCAACTACCACAAAAACACGACATACCGGACATCAAATATAGATGTGTGCAAAAAATACTGAATTGACGGCCTGAAAGCAGACGCACTGTCATTTCTATGGGTGTGCTCTTTCGGTCATGTTGAGCAGCATCTCTGGAACAACCAGTCCAGTCAAGTGCGACGCAACTGTTGAAGAACACGATCACAGGTTTGGGAGTAGACTATCGAAAAAATTTTTAAGTTGAAGCGCCAAAATTTCATCGCGCACGCAGACAGCTCAATTAAGCGTGCAACGCTCAATTGAAGCACACATTCCAAACGAGCTGAACAACGTTCTATTAGTCACAAACAGACGTGTTCGCAAAAGGGCCAATTGTTTTGTCATCACCGCACATGGTAAACGCTGCTGGTCAACGCAGCCGGACCAATTCAGCCCCAAATGAGCGCGACCACCTAACACATACACGACATTAGGCTGCGTTGGACCACACCCTGTAAGTCACAAAAGCACCGGATATTTACCAAGCGAGCTTTCAAATCAACTATGTATGTGTGAAACGCCATTTCAACTTGACAGAACTGAATGATTGTGCCATCATCGCCTTACCCACAGTCCAAATCATTTGAGGTTCCTGCGATTGCGGTTGCGAAGCGGTCGTGTGCGAAGAGCGACGTTGCAGTACCGAAAAGTGCGAGAAGGGCGCACTGCTGCTGCTGCTGTTGCGGTTGTTGTTGGTATTGGTGCGTTGATCATTATTACTGGATGTGGTCGACCGAAATGGTGTGTAGAGTCGGTAACCACGCTGTGGCGCAACACTGACATTGTTGTTGGATGACACCGGTGCCTGTTTGACATTCGATGTCGCCGGCACATGGGTGGGGAACCGTGTCGGCTGCTTGCTGCCACCACCAGCATTGCCCATTGCCTTGTTTTGTGTTTGTGCTGGCTTGGGAGCAGACGTGTTGCTTGTCGTACCCGAATAACTGTTGCGATTGGCACCGGCGAAATAGATCTGCGGCGCGGTCGACGACCGATTGACGATCATCTGAGCTTCTTGTCCACTGGTGCCGTTGGTGTACGAGGCTCGTTGTTGCACCGACTGTGCTGCGACCGTGTTGGCCCCAGCCCTGAAATGTACCTGCCCGGTTCGTGTGCCGTTGACGCGGGCATGTGGCAGTGCTGGTGTGGTCCAGTAGTAGACCGAGCCCGTGCCAGCGTGTTGGTAATTGTTGTTCTGCAGATTGGCGGCTGACTGACTGTACGCATGTTGTGTTGCGTTCAACAACAGTTCGCTGGTCGTCTGCGGTTGTGGCACCGGTGCGCGTCGATCCAATCGCGGTGGTCTCGAATCTTGCTGATGCTTTATTTTGATGTTATTGTTGCCGTTGTTGTTGTTGTGATTCATGTTGATGTTGTTGCGGTTACTACTGCTGCTGCTGTTGTTGTGATTCTTGTTGATGTTGTTGTTGTTGTTTTGGTTGAGGGCAAATTGACCAGAAAATATAGCTGTCTGGGACATAATAACCGTGCTGTTCAAATGACCCGGCGATGTGCTGAGCAGTAGGCGTATAGGAACACGCAAATGGTGCAAGGTTACAATTTCTAGATGAGTAGCATCGCGAATAGATTAGTTTGACGGTTTCAAATGGCTGAAATTGCATGGATGGATCTTCAAGTTCGCTCAACTTCAAAGTGTCAAATATTACCAATGTTCAAAAGAGAACCGTGTCATACAAATATCCCCAACTCCCATCGCAAACAACGTTAGAAAACGGAAGCGCCAACATGATGGCGAGTACAATAACTGACGAAACTAGTGATGCTCTAACTGAATCATAGACATGAAATCAGAAGACGGGGCTGGTCTGACGGAACTATATAGGTCTTGAACAAGCGAATGAACTCGGCAGCGGCACAAGGATTATGTACACAACGCCATGTGGACGTCATATCAAAGTCAAGAATGTCGGGCGGGTGGCATCGATACATATAATCAGACAGCGCATGAAATGACACGCCAAGCCGACGACCGTCATAAGGATGGCGAAGAAAGAAACGACGCGTGAAAAGTGCGAGTGCATGTGATGTGAGCGAAAGGAAGAATGAGTGCAGCTTGTTCGACAGTGCCAGCGGCAGCTAATACCTACGATGCATGTACATGCGCGAAAAACAAGCAGGACATGCAAGCAAGAAGGTACACTGCAGGACACCCAAGCCAATCTGATCCTACTGGCACACATCAACTTTGATGAGTATTATGTGGCTGTTCACGAGGGACCCGACCACGGACTGGGCACAAAAAACACCGAACACCGCCGGAATAAGACGACGAACTCGAGGAATATGAACGCAAATGCAGAACACGCATGAACGGAGGGAGGATACGTGCGCTCAGCAGAGAAGAGACAACGGCTCAAATGAACTGAACGTCTACGTAATGTCTGTTCAAAAGCACGCACATATGCCAGCAATAACAAACTGTAATTAGATCAATACAGGACGTATACAAGCACATACTGTACATATATCGGCAGTTCGCATAACAAGCAACGGGTAAGTAAACTGCCTGAGCTTGGCAAGCCCGACAGATATGTACATAGGCATTAGTGAGCTTGCTTGGCACATAACCATGAGTCCTGCATGATTACAAAGCTCAGCCCTCAGTTGATCCGTTATAATGGAACAAATGACATGGAAACAACACGAACAGGCGGGCATGCATACAGCGTCGCTGCATGTTGGCTGGTTTCATACAGCTTTAATACTCAGGCAGCCAACCTGTACAGTTGTGCACATGACGACGAAAGAAAAGCATGCAAGTGCTGCGTCAAAACTGGTAGGAAGATGTATAATCCGGTCCTTATATCATTCACGTGAGACGTGAAATTACACTGATAGTGCTGACTAGCCATCGCAAAATTACCGGATATTATGCCACCGGCGGGATCTGGCTGAGGCTGACAACCAGCCTCAACTTCCACTGCGATGAATTAAATCTAGTACCTGCATATTATGTACTGCATTCTATATGTAATGTACTGTATGTATGTATGTACCTGTGCAGTTTACGGAAGACAACACAAGCCATAGTTTTTTGCTACTAAAAACTTGCCCGTTGCCACAAAAATCGAAGTTTAGTAGCAAATGTTTCTTTTTGCTTCTGAACACTGAAAACACGTAGCGCTCGCGCTTCAAGTATGTATGTACAAATCGCACTTGAAATAGTCAAAATGGAAGTTTTGAGGGTGGTGCTTGCAACAGCAAGCGATATGCAACAAGCAAATCTGAGCCTGAGGGGCCAATATTTGCTAATTTCTTGAGTTCTCAAAGGCCAGATACCCTGAGCCGAAAAGTTAGGACAGTAGGATACCCGCAGGCTAAAAACTCACCATCTAAAAACCAGGATCAGGCAGGGAGAACCTCCTCCCAACCGTCCCTTAACAACATCACTGCGCTCGATTCGGTAGCCACCTTTGCCAATTTCATTGCAGTGCTTTTATGTACGTATGTATCTGAGTGAGCGTGGAATGACATACCCCGGGGCCGTAAACAGTTAATCAAAGACAATTTGTGTGCTGAACTGACAAAGTCGAAATGAAAACGACTCTCTTTCTCAGCCTTATTTATGTAACGAGGCACATGCAGGTGGTGCCGAAACCATTCCGCATCAGGTCATTCGATGGCAAACGTAAACTTGAAACGTGCGTTTTAGCTGGTGCCAGAAACAGGAACAAGCCCGAGACAATACATAAATATTATAGTCACAGAGTAAACCAAACGTCTACCGTGGCAAAGCGGGAACATGTGCATGACACGACACGCGACACGAGACAAGGTGATAATAACAGTTTGGTCACATCGAACAGAGACATAGTGAAAATTAAAAGTCGCATCGACAAATTTACACAGCTATTTCTGTTCTAGCACAATCGGAGACTAATTGCCTACAACGGCAGCAGCCCTCCCAGCTCCCAGCACGAATGGAGATTACTTTCAGATAAGCTTGCTACAACATTACATGGCATAAAATTAGTACGTAGGTGGAAAACAACCTCTCGAGTAAGTATAAATCAACCTAATAAGTTAGCGTGAAACGTGTGAAGTGAGCGACGTCAGTGGATTTACCGATTCACCTGTCTGTCAATCGGTGTGAGTGTCAGAAAAACAACAGAAACAATAATGTCAGATGTAGGCGACAAAAGGCAAACTGACAGCAAGTATGGGCGGTGGGGGTGGCATTCGTTTTGTATGCAGGTCTGAGAAACGGTTGGCAGCTTGGCACATGCCATTGCTACATAAGTTAACCCACACATGACGGCGTACCAATTTAGCATGCATGCATAGCATAAACATGAGTAAGCTAACTGAAAAAAACTTCAGCAAAACACGCCATACTTGGTTACTACTGTTACTGTGTTACTCACTCTCATGCACGAGACACAAAAGTAAAAATTCGTGCTGACATGGACGGAGAAGTTGTAGCACAAGTCATAGCAACGAAAAGGCAGAGATGTTTATGTACATATTGGGACAAAGTTCTTCTGGTAAACAAATTGCGATACTGATGCACGAAGTAAATGCGGTATAGTGCGCTCACTGCAGAAACAGAGTGCGCCAAAAACAAAGGCTGCGGCGGTCAAAGATCAGTTGAACGCGGTGAAAAGAGCAAACACGGAACATCTGAAATCGAGGGAATGGCAACAAACACGGGAAACAGGCGTGTTTCGCAGATGAAAACGATTGGAATCATGAAATGCGTTGGACGCATGGTGTGGTGATAAAACACGAATAGGTCTCTAGCATGTAAGTCAAGTGCAACGTTGGAGAGACAGAGACGCAGAAACAGAATATGATCGCAGTCACGTTCACATGCACAGTCATCCAAAGGTGACACCCACGCGCACAACAGTGGCAGTCAGGGCACGAAGAATATATAAAAATAACAAAATAAACATGCACCATCCATCTACAAACAGAACGTTTCTGGATGTGCGGCAATCACCACAGCAGCACCCAACCTGACGTGACACGCACACATACCGCCGCTGTGTTGTAATCAACGTGTAACACACAACTAAAACTAACGGCACGGTCGGGCGTTTAATTTTTTTTTTTTTGACTTCCTGCTGTTTCCCGATGATGTTTCATTAGCATCAATTTTTTATCGTGGATTGTTAAGCTACCGTAGGAATTTGACAAGGGTGAATTGAGAAATTTTTAAGGCATTGGAATAATTGCTTTCTTTATTTGCAGTCGGCGCACGGGGAGGTGTGGCTACGCGACATCCGGTAGGCTGATGTTTCAATGATTTTCTGTTTTTTTTGTGTTGGTCATTTTCAGATTGTGTGATATGTATATCTTAAATCTTACTTATTTAAAGGGTACACATAATATACATGTAATGTAGGCAATGAGCGAAAAATTCATTATATCAAAAAAAAATTTATTTTTCGGTGATGTTTCAGATCAGAATGCTGTCGTTGGCCGGTGCGCTGGCAGATATCGGACGGCAACAGCAACAACAACGGCAACAACAACAACAACAACAACATCAATCGCAACAACAACAACAGCAACAGCAGCAACAACAGCAAGGGGCTGTTCCCGCCGCGGTCGCGTTGCAGCCATTGCCGCCTTTGACCAACGCGGCATTTGTGTGCACCGGTTCGTTTTACAATGGGGTTCATGTTTCCAAAATATGTTAGGTGCTATGTGTACTAAAAATCATGATTTTTTTGGTGTATTTCTGAACATTTAGTGTAAATTAGACCCGAAAAGTGTGTAAAACTATGTCACATATTTACATTATGACATCGGCGTTCGAAAGAGAATTTGTGAAATAAAACCATTCTTTGTGATATTATTGCTTCAGGGAGTATTGATGTGACTCCAGTGGCGGTGGCCCTTCGAAATGTCGTGCTTGCAGCATTGCCAGTCGCGATTAATGACTCGGTTCGGCAGGCGCTCAACGAACAACTGCCGTCATTATTTCGTGACTTTCTGCCGATGGCTTTGGCGTCAGCGCATTTAAGGCTGGCACGTAAGTTAAAATTTGTTAATTTTCTTGACAAGTTGGTTTTATGAAACTTTTTATGTGTAATTTAATTTAATCTTGTTTTTTTTTAAATTTTGTTCAATTTTATTTAAATTGAATTTAATTTCGCAGGAACTGGTCAAGGATCGCGGGGCGGTCGGGCGTCTGGTCGCGGTGGTCCTCGTGGTATGGCTGGCGAGCGAAACGTGGACCAGCCACAGGCAGGACCATCATGGCGTTGAGGTATGTTGGGTCAAATTCCCAAAACTGCACCCAACATGTAAGTTGAGAATGACTTTAGTTTAAAGATATGCGTAAACAATTTTATTTAAAATCTTTTTACAATGGTGTGAATATATTTGGTAAATTGTGAGCGAAAATTTGGGTGGAATTCCCAGACACACTTCGCAAACAAACAACTTCGCGGGGCGAGTGTTAATGACTATCAGCAGGCTAATTTTAGTTGACGGTAATAGTAGCAGTACTGAACACAGGAATGTTTTGGAAGAAAAGAAAATTTACAGACTATGGAAGGGGAATTGATGCGCGTTCATTAATTCCAAAATGTTATGTGAACCGTGCATCGTAATACGCGTTTTTGGGAATTCAGCCCATTATTTTATAGAATTCCGGTAGTGCGTGCTACTGACTGTTTGTGTGACCTGAGGTTGCATCGTTGTACTAAAACAGCTGAAAGATAGTGAAACATCAGCTTGTCCATTAAGAAGGAATTTTGGAGATGAGGAACTGTGAAGCATACCAAGTTGTTATACATTTTCCTAAAAGAAAAATATGTATCTATAACTTTCAGACTACCAACATATTGTCGGCGTGGCCGTTTGGTGATGCACCCGAGGAAGATTTTCCATTATATGTTTGTGTAAAGTTGTTTTTGGCTATTTTTCGAAAATTTTTGTGTATTTTTAAGGCTAAAAAATTTGTTTTCTTTAACTAGAGCGGAAGTTTGTCCGGTGATTGTATGTAAAGGACTTAAGTTTCGGTGAATACAACGTTATGGACAAGGTGTCCTGTGCGTTTAGTACTTCGTGCTAGAATGTTGTCATTTTGTATGCCCTTGGTGAGAAACTTTCATCTGGAACCAAATTATGCCAAAATTACGCATATGTGTTAATGACGCATATGTTTCATGTCATATGTTGTGAGTGTCATTTTTCAGTACTTTAAACTCAGAGACGGAAACTTTTTGACATCGTGTAATTTGTGTATGATTGTCATACCATTGTGTCTTTACTTTAAAGTTGATCAACTTGTCTTATTATGTTTACTTTACTTTGAAACAAAATGCCACATTGAATGCCGACAAAAAAAATGGGTGCTATAAAAGTTGAGGGACCAAAAGTCACGATATAATTGGGCTTTTAAACAAAATCGACCAAGACACTCGTAGTGTTTGTTTGATCGAAAGAAATTTTCAGAGACGGGCAACGGTTTTTATCGAAATCAAAGCATGAAGTGAAAATTCGGGCGAATTTTAGCGTTCGATTGTTACAAGGGCGGAATGTTCGCGTCACGCAGTTGCATTTTGGTCCAACCGGGTCGAGTTTTTGTGTTCAGGTCCTGTGTAGATTGAATGGCCAAAATTTCGCGTCCCGTTTGTGTATCGGTGATCAGAACAATACGAGTTGGGAAGTACTTGTTTCCTAATTTCACAAATTGAATGGATCCAGGTCGAATCACTGTGTGCTTTTTCAGTACCAGATGTTTGGCTGTTGTTTTTGCGACTTTGTAGCGATCGTCAAGTTGTCGGCTGCCGGCAAGAAGCCAAAAAAATTGGAATTCAACACGCATAATTGCGTAACGAATTATTTATGTCTGGAAAATAGGTGAAAAAATGAGACAAAAAATTAGTGTCCTCAGAACTTCAAAAAGAAAAATGTCAATGTAGCGAGTTTGTGCGCCAAGATTAAGTGCTCTCGAAAACTTACAACACAATTGAAAAACTTATTATTTTTGTCTCAGGTTCGTTTCGTTGGTCAAAAAATTGGGACAGGTCAATCGTGGCCCGTGGTGTGGGGGTCCTGGAGTAACAGAATGTTGCAATCCGTAATGCTCTATGGTTGCAGCTCAAGCTATCCAATCAGAAAATGTGACAAAATCACAATTGAGCGCACCCAAAAGTTTGCTTGTAGGGCTATCCTGAATAACTGGCAACGTGATACGTCATACCATGATTTGCTCAAGGCTGTTGGGTTGCTCCCATTCCACAGACAAGTATTCGCAATCAGACTTTGTACAGTCTATCAATACGTGAATGGAATCAGATTTAGTCTGCCCGAGCTGTTCACTCTTCTGAGTGAATGTGAGACCCGAGCCAGCGCACGAACCAACCACACGAAATCGATCAAATTGGACAAGCCGAACACGACGCGATACCAGCAAAGTGCCATGTATTCAACAGCACTGATGTTCAACGCACTACCACAGGCTGTGATCGACCTTCCCTATTCCAAATTCAAGAAAATCGTTCTTTCGAAGGAGCTGTTTGACCATGTTCTAAATAACCTGACATCAATAAACAACAATACAATTTCAGACCTTGATATTTAGCTGTCATCGAGTCACAGCTGTACAGTTGACCACTCTCACTGAACTTGGACGTACGGTAATTCCCACCCCCTCGATAACAGGTTGGTCCAGAAATTCATCATGTACCATCAACTTCATCGATGTTATCACTGTACATATCTGAGTTCTTAAAGTTCCAGGCTTTGACCACCAACACACCATTCAAATGAGTCATGGAAAATTCTGGTTGATCTGCACGATCATGTTCCGAAATGTTATGTATGCAACTTCTGTAACAATTCAGTATTTACTGGACAATACGACTGTACTTTGCTTATTTATACATGTACATCGTGAACCTGTGATTTCAATTCACGTTAGATTTTCATGTTTTTCTAACAGGATTTGCTACATTGCCTGCGGGCGTTTGCATTCACCTGGCACTGGAGGTGCAAAAACTCAAATAAATAAAATAAACAGAATGTAAACAGGAAGTTAAATATCATGGGCAGAAAAATGCTTGTTCTGGATTGAAGACTCATACTTGTTTCTCAACCGAAAGGTGCAAACACTGTGTGGTACCCAAAACATTTTTTTTGTTCAATGACTGAGCATAATTAAAAATTGTCCTATTAGCAAGGCATTATAGACTGAAAAGTGCATGTAGGGCTGAATGAATGATGTAAGGCTGAGTGATAAGCCTTCCTATTGTGACGGTTGTGAAGCATCAGCTAGTCAGGGCATGGTGGTATGGACATAAGCAGAAGAAAGTGCTTGTTGTGTGCTTTTGTACATGCCGTGTGTCAGGCAAAGCAGCCAGCACAGACAAAACTGTGTACTTGCTTGCTGTGTGTTGGCGTTACGCCGAGATCTGTGCGTGCGTAGTGGGGTCGGCTGTGTTGTGCGTCGTACAGCGCGGCCGTATGTGTCCGTGTATGTATACGTCACGTGTTCAGACAAGTATCATGTTCTGTGGGCGCGTATTCAAAATGTTATTACACAAAGAAGAAATAACGCACGAAGAAATAATGTTCAACGCACTACCACAGGCTGTGATCGCCCTTCCCTATTCCAAATTCAAGAAAACCGTTCTTTCGAAGGAGCTGTTTGACCATGTTCTAAATAACCTGACATCAATAAACCACAATACAATTTCAGACCTTGATATTTAGCTGTCATCGAGTCACAGCTGTACAGTTGACCACTCTCACTGAACTTGGACGTACGGTAATTCCCACCCCCTCGATAACAGGTTGGTCCAGAAATTCATCATGTACCATCAACTTCATCGATGTTATCACTGTACATATCTGAGTTCTTAAAGTTCCAGGGCTTGACCACCAACACACCATTCAAATGAGTCATGGAAAATTCTGGTTGATCTGCACGATCATGTTCCGAAATGTTATGTATGCAACTTCTGTAACAATTCAGTATTTACTGGACAATACGACTGTACTTTGCTTATTTATACATGTACATCGTGAACCTGTGATTTCAATTCACGTTAGATTTTCATGTTCTTCTAACAGGATTTGCTACATTGCCTGCGGGCGTTTGCATTCACCTGGCACTGGAGGTGTAAAAACTCAAACAAACAAATCAAACAATAACGCGTAATTACAACGCGCACTGCTAAAAATAATGGAAAACGGGCATGGAAATATGTTTATGTCGGGGAGAATTTTAAAATAAAGGTGACAACTTAAGTAATAAACGACTAAATGGAATAAATGAAATGGAACAGAACAGAATCATGAAAATGTACAAAAATATCATGTTTTTGTTTGAGAAAACGTATCTAGAATTGCCAATTTTCGGTGACACTTTCATTATCAGTCGAAAAATCAGTGACTGTATACCTGGTGAAAAATTGCTTCTGGATTCTTTACTGATCGAATAAGTTCTTTTTCCGTGCAATAATCCATCAGTTTGTTCCAATTCTGGGACAAACGCAAGCTTTCAGCATTTCCCACAATAATTAACTGTTCGGACGCTCGACTGAGCGCAACATTTAAGCGTAATGTGAAACTGTCTTTGCTTCATAACACACTTTATTCCAAAGGCACACGTAAACCACGTAACCAACTCTGAAGCTCACAAGCACAAGCACACAGGAAATAAGCTGTTAGAATGTGTGTAGACAAAATACAATGAATCATGTGATATTTAGTAAAGTCACGTTACACTGCTTTGCATTCCAAGGCCACATGGGGATTCGTCACTACATCCTCCCCCTTCAGAAGAATGAATCAAAATTAAACTCTGAAAAAGTCAAATTCAATAGATCAATAAAAGTTCAGTCCAATGTCCCATTTTCTTCCTTCGTCAGAGTCTTTCATTCATTCAAGTTTTCATGCCTTCTTTCTTCTTTCAATGGACTGTTCGTTAGTCGTAGGCGAGAAATGGATATGCGTAGACGTAGAACTGGATAAGCATAGATGATAAGGCCAACACTGTAGATACGAGTTACGAAATTGACGTAGAGCACGATACGGTGCGATACAATACGATAAGCACATAGTACAATAAACGAAGTTTGCCCAAATAGCGAACTGGCAAACAAAGAACATCGCCATTCTCTCCCCCTTGAGAGAAAATCACGTCTGCACGACCGTGGATTTGGCCTTCAACCGCTCCGAACGACGCAACGGTTGTGCCTCCGACTCACTTGACTTCTCGACTTGCGAAACAGCACTTTCGTTTTCCTTCTGCTCTGTTTCGTTTTCGTGCAGTTCCAGAGGGATCAACTTACTGATTGATCGCTTCAACAAGTTACCATTGGATACAACGATTTCAGCTGAACGACATTCCCCGTCGTCACCATGGAACAAACGTACGATTCTCGCCAATCGCCAACATCCTCTTGGCACATTACCATCGTCCAGCAAAACGACATCACCAACTTGTGGTTTCATATTGACAGCTCCCCTGGGCTGATCAATGCTCGACTTGTAACGTTCACTCAAACTTGTCAGATATTCGGTCGTGTACAACTTCCATGCACGATCGAGACATTTTGATTGCTCAGCCCAATTCCTTTTCACAATCGCCTCGGTTGACATTTCGCCTTCTTCGTAGTCAGAATCGTCACTCTCATCGTTCGCGAAACGAACTGCACCACATTCACGACCAGGTGCCAGGAAATCAATCGGACGCAACACTTGAAACGACTCGTTGTCCGAATACAAATATGTCAACGGTCTTGAATTCATCATCGCTTCGACCTCACACAGAACCGTTTGGAACTCTTCCAGCGTCAGCAATCGTTTGCCAACAGCTGCTTTGATCATTCTCTTCATTATGCCAATCATTCGTTCAAACATGCCGCCTTTCCACGGACTCAGCGGTGTTTGCATGCGCCATGCGATTTCTTCCTTGGCCAGATAGTCGAGATATTCATCGTTGTCTGGGTTATTTGGCCAATTTTCATTCAGAATCTTCTTCAATAATTGGAAGTGCGTGGCATTGTCGCTGTACAAATGTTTTGGTTTTCCTCTTCGGGCAATGAAGCGTCGTAGCACATTGAGACATTTGTCAGTTGACAAGTCAATGGCCGTCTCCAGATGCACTGATCTGCTCGAAAAACATGACAACAACGCAACCCAAACCTTCATGGGTGTCTTCGAATCACGATTCTCTTTCACATAAGTTGGTCCGGCGTAATCGATTCCGGCGCCTTCAAACGTACCTGAACGAGACACTCGCTCAGCTGGTAGCGGCGGACACTTTGGCAATTTGTATGCTTTGCCCTTCAACTTGCGACACACAACACATGGTACGATCACTTTGCGAACCTCTGTTCGGCCGGACACAAGCCAATACTTTTGCCGTATTTCCATCAGCGTTTGCTGAACACCGTTGTGCATGCAACGTTCATGGTATTTCATCACGAATAACTTGGTGAAGTGCGTCTTCTTCGGAATCATGATCGGATACTTTGCCTCATCAGTTAACTGTGCATTTGTACATCGACTTTTCGAACGCAACAGACCGTTTTGATCGACGTACAAACCGAACTGTTCTACTAGTTGATTGCGTTTGCCTGTGCGCAACGCCTCGAACGCGTCACCAAAATTCTCTTTCTGCACTTCGCGTTCGACGTACGATTTGGCCAACGTCACTTCTTTGGCCGTCACAAACCCTTTTTCTTTCATTGTTTGCTTGACTCGTTCAAACAAATTTTGCCCTTGCAACGTTTCAACCGACAATTTTGACAACACACGAGCCTTGAGATGACGCAGAACGTACACAGTCGTCATTACCAACCGATCATACGAACTGAATCTTTCGAACGGAATCACACTCGTTTGAAAGTCACACTGAGACTTGTCTGTCACGGTTGCCGCGTGGAAAATATTCACGGCCTCATTTTGTTTCTCGGCGTTTTCACGAATACGTTTCAGCTCATCGACAGTAATTGGCTGCATGCCTTCTGATACAGGCCATTCAGATTCGTGTTTGGTCAGGAACTCAGGCCCATGCCACCACAAACGATTCGCTTTGAGTTCAGCCAAACTGCAGCCTCGTGTTGCTACATCAGCTGGATTCATTTTGGTGTTGACGTAGCGGAACTCACAGTCGACTTCACGAATTTCAGCAACAGCACGATCCACAAACGGTTTCACCGACTTCACTGAACGAATCCACGACAATACAACTTGCGAATCGCAATGCGCGACCAGTTTCGTCACATTCGGCAAATTCAGCTGGTTGTTCACGAACTTGAGCGATCCTGCTCCAATTTTCATCGACATCAGCTCAAGATGCGGTACTGAGCTGTTTTGACTCAACGGTTTCACGCGACATTTGCAGAACAACAAGAAGATTCGGTGCACACCACCGTTGGTCACTCGAACGTACACACACGCAGCGAACGCACGACTGCTTGCGTCAACAAAAACGTGCAACTGAACCGACGAATTCACAGTGGTGCCAATGTAGCGCGGCACACTGACCGTATCGACCAACATAAAGTCACTTTCGATTTGCAGCCACTTATCGACCAAATCTTGTGGCAACGGCACATTCCATCCAAATTTCTTGGCGTGCAATTTTTGCAGGAACAACTTTGCTTTCAACTGAACTGGAGCGAGTAAGCCAGGAACATCAAACAACGATGCATACACGCTCAACACATACGCTTTCGTCACTTTAACATCGTAGTTCACTTTTTTCGGCTTCGCGAAACTCAACTCGTCTTTCTCGTAGTCGGTTCTCACACCCAACGTTTTCATATTCTCCGTCTTCATTTTGTCAGCCTCTGGTATTTGTTTCATGAACCAAACTGAATTGCTCGCGAATTGTCTGATCACCATGTTGTGCTCGGAGAACACTTTCGGGTCTTTCCAATACAGGAATCGCGTCATGTCCCTGTCTTGTTTCCTGAGTTTCAATTTCATGAACGCTTTGGCTAAATCTGCCAC
>JASAMV010005402.1:0-10286 GCA_030248065.1 Rhynchonema sp. JSB1_4
TAGTATGGGACAGCAACCTGGGCTGCAATATCGATCACCATCAGTTATGAATTCATCGTTTGGGATTGATCAACCGCGACGTGAGCTACTGGCTTCTTTGGCTCAAAAAGCAATGAAACGTGGAATCAAACGCTACACCGGACTGACCGACAAACGACCATGGAATTCCTTCATATCTGAAATGGAAGATGAATTTGATATTTATGGGATCACATCTGAAGTTGAACAAGCGTGCTTTGTGTCGCACTTCTTTGACTGCGAACTGAAGCAGTACTACAATCTGCTGTCGCCTGAAGTCAAACGTTCCTTCAGTCTTGTGAAATTGGCCATGAAACAGATCGCTGGAGGTGATCAATCGAAGACATTGGCTAGATTCGAACTGCAAAGCCACAAATGGAATGAAAACAAGGAGTCGTTTGATCGTTTCGTTGAACGCACAATGATGTTGGCAAACAAAGGTGAATATGGCCGACAGTCGGATGAGCGTCAACGTTATGTGGCGAATGCATTGTGGCAGGGATTACCGCACAGATTCCGTTCGGATTTGGTTCGAAATGAAATTGAACCGGAGAATTCAGAAGCGATGATCAGACGTGTGCGTCATCTGCTGGCCGCTGAAGCATTGGAGAAAGGCAGCAAACAACCGGACCAGTGCGAAAATCGAAAAGTTGTGCCAGAACGAAGTGAGACGATGAAATATCGAAACATGAATCGTCGTCCAATGTCGCCGAAGGATATTGCGTGCTGGACATGTAATGAGAAAGGCCACGTATCGGCCCAGTGTCCGCAGTTGCAGCAATGCAGTGGTCCATCGAATGCAGAGACGAATGGTGAAATTGGCACAGTCAATCGTCAGATTCGCTACAAGAATTGTCGTGGATCAGTGTGCAAATCGAAACCGTGCATCTGTGACTATCCGTGTCTGGTCAAGTCTATGAAGGACAAGCCAGTGGAAGCTGAGACTGATCAGTCAGTGGAAACTGTGACGATGTGGCCGGATTCCAAGCCGCCGCACAGTGGTCGCATGAGTGTGGTGCGATGCAAGTAGCGACAAAAGAGAATGGATATCAACTGTACATAGCATCAAATATTCATTTTATTCGATTTTGGATTTTTCGACTGTCTGTTCATTTTGTGTGGCCTGCTGGATATCACATGGATTTTACTGATGTTGAGTGGACTTCGACGGGGATGTCAAGAGCGAGCCATTGGAATGGTGGACAAGTCTGGACATCTGGACTTGAACAAGTGTTGTTTTTGTGGAAGGCGATGCCGGGGCTGATGAAGGGTCGCTATTGGTAGCGATAGCCGCTCTCGCCGGTTCGTTCATGGATGGGAGGATCAGCGAGTCCGAGGCTGATTGAAGGGTCGCTAATGTTGTTAGCGATAGCCGCTCTCGTCGGATCGTTGTTGTAATGGAGTACGGAGCCAATGGAGTGCCAGTGATTGAAGGGTCGTGAGGAGTCTCGGTTTGCAGGCAACTGGATCGATATTTCTTCGATAGCCGGTCTCGCTGGTTTGGCTGTACTGCTTGTGTGTTTGTTTGTGCCAGTGTGCGTTGACCGCATCGATGATCTAAAGCCGGAGTGTGCACTAAATCGCCGATATGAGTCCTTGGAGTGGTTGCGCAACACTCGCATGTGACAATACGATTGGATTGCATTTGGTACCGACTTGGATTGATTGATGGACAGGGCGCTTGAGCTGTCATTGTTAAAATCCCGGGTCGGAGTGTACATGGTTTACCTCTGTGCAATGGATATTGGATAACGGATCTTCAGTTCCCCCCACGTTCTGATTGAACCATATTGGATCTGGATGTGGATTGCCTAGATCATTGGAGTGGAGTTGGCGAAGATAAAGCTCACTGCCTTGTGTTGGCATGGAGCTTGCGAAAGAAGGAATGCAATTCTGTTCAGCTATTTATGGAGCAGCGTCCACTGCTGTGAATTGGGACTCAGACAGACATGCTCAGACATGTTTAATCGAAGGATATTCAACTCAAAAGAAGATCCGTGTGTGTCCAGCCGCATTTGTACTGTTGTTTGTTGTTTATTGATCACTGTTGGTTTCCCACGCAAAGTGATTGGAGCTGAGACTGAAGTTTGAAAAGAGGACCCCTACCTCTGAACAAGAGGGGGAGGTAAATCTAACTGGGAGTTCGTGTCAGGAGGCTGACCGATTGGTGCTCTAATCAGCGGACACGCGTGGAAGAGTGCGCAGTGCATAAGGCTGTGTCACTTTTACAGAATGCTTGAGCTGTTTGTATTTCGAATGGATTCAATTATGGAGTATCGATGGAAGATTGGGAAAAGTCGGTGAGGCTTGGGTCTTGCCGCAAAGGAGCAAAAGCATGGTGGAGAAGTTCGATGGACACAGCGTTCAAATGTTCCTTTCGTTGTGTCTACTGTTGGAGTGTTGGTTCGATCAGTGGTGGTGTGACTGTGAGCTGCGTTGGCTACAGTACATCTCCTGCTCCGCTCAGTTGATCGACTCCAGACAGTTCATTCTCCACCGGGAGTCGAATGCAATATCGGGGACAGTCATAGTGCACAACGAACAGAGCAAACTCCATCTCCAAGTCTTGCAATGGTTCTACGGGCATCTCAACTCTATCTGTCGTGATTGTCATGCTGTAACTTTGGCGCTGCAACGTCTGTCGTCTGTCGAACTTGTGCCGCGATAACTCACCAGACCTCTTCAGGGTTATTGGATCTGAACTCGCGTCTTCAATCAACCGCCGTTGTCGTGGAACTGGCCTGCGCTCATGGGCCTGCAGCTGTCCTATTACTGGACTACTTTACCAGTACGGATGGTGTATCACCTGCGGGTGGTCGTCTGTGGGAGTGAAAGAGTATCCTTGCCTCTCACTTCGGTGTGGTACGGCTAAACTCACTTCGGTGGGGGAGAAAATCACTTCCTGGACTGCTTTCCACGTAACTCTATATTCATCCGGTCGTCCGTCGTTCAATGGTCGATTTGTTCTATGGTTGTGGTCGTTTGGTGCTCAAGCGAACAACGTGATGAACTGCGGATTTCTTCAAATTCCATCAGTGAACTTCCATTAAAGAAGAAAGAAAAGGCTGTGGATAGCCGTCTATATGAACATTTGACTTTTCACTTGTTCTCCCCGCGGCTAAGACCTCGCCAGTGGTAGGCTCGGAAAGAGGGGGAGGTGATGTTACAGTGTGTTTGATAGAGACATGATATTTGAATTGCCGCCCTTGATATTTGTAAGAAATGGTTTGGTTACGGTATTTGATGTTTCATGGTTTGCGCGCCATCTTGATTGTGTGTGGTTTTGCCACGTGAGTTGAGTTTCGTTTTTGAGTGATCAGTTTCGTGTGTGTTTTTCGTTCCGTTCTTGCTGAGTGAGTGCTCGTGACGTCCTGTTTGGTAAAAATACAAGTCATATACCAAGTGACTGGGTGTATTTTGGTGAAAATAGGGCACGTTTAGCAAGAAATAGGCAGGAAACTGCAAGACAAGCATTGGAACGTGGAAGAATTAGAAGATCAGTGGCGCCGACGTAAGGGCCAGTCAACAGCTCTCCCCACGGCAAGGGCGCCAGGTAGATGCAATTTTGAGTTGGAACTTACATACTTTTGCTGCTCGCTCATCGCCAACGTTTGCAAGATTGTACCCATGAATAAAAATTGAAAATGAAAAAGTTCTGATTGACCGCAACAGAACTGTCTTATCTTTGTCACGTCACAGTAACAATAATTGTGATGATTAATGATCTTCATTAGTCTTCTGACTAGTGCAGCAACTTGTTCGCTTCATTCGAATAAAGACAGTGTCTGAAAAATAATGATCAAGTTGTGTTTCTTGTCGCACTCACACTGTCGCACTGGGCATACGCATGTCCACAGTCCCACAGATAATAATTGACTCAATATATCTCGTATATCAAGTTTTATATCATGTCTCTATCTTTCAGATCTGGGATCTGGCTGAGTGTCATAATTCTCGCGAGAACTTATTATCCCAAAATCTACATATTTTCCTATTAGTTGACACATTGCTTCCAGAGCGACATAAAGGGACAACAAGAACGTTAACTACATTTAGCATCACGTGCCTGCCTTGTGGGAGACGAACAAGTGCTATAACTGAACAGTGCGACCAAGTGATCAATCGATGTCGGCTTCGGCACGTCAGGCCAGCAATGGTCAAAGTGGAGGCGGTGGAATTCGCGGATTCTTCAGGTTGGTGTGGTTCAAGAATTTTTCTGGAAATCTTCCATTCGTGTTTTGCTGCGTATTGATACATAATACAAGTACTTTTGCTCCCGAATCTTTTTTGATGACTGTTTTTTTCGCCAAATTGAGCCCGTCTTTCAGCCGTTTGCGCAAGGGCAGCAGCACCGTCAGTAATGATTTCCCGGGAAGCGTAAGTCGCATCATTTTTTGGTTATTGTTTTTTTGTTTAGTTTCTGGCATTGCGATTCAGAAGGATAAACGCTGGGGTCAACTGTGTTTCGTTCTGAACTAATTTACCTAAAGTTGGCTTCTCGAAACAAAAGTTTGCTTTTGAATGTGTTTTTGTGCACGGTTGAGCTGAGATATTGGTCGCACAATGACTGTATAAGAATCCATCCAAAAAATTTCCTGAATGGTAAGGCACGTCTCGCCGCAGATCACAAGCGTTCTACTTATAATTTTTCCAAAACATTTCTGGCGATTTTTCAGTGATGCTGCTTGAACACAGTTAGCGTGATATCGGCAGAAATGTTTTGGAAAAAATATAAATGAACACTTGTGATCTGCAGCGAGACGTGCCTTACCATTCAGGAATTTTTTTGGATGGATTCTTATACAGTCATTGTGCGACCAATAGTAGTTATACTTGAGAAGTTAATGCAGAATTTATGCCTATACTGCGTCGGACTACAGATTTGCTGTACTTTTCGATTTTTTGTCTTCCAGTTAAAGTGTAGTCCTCAGAGTTGCTGTTTGCCTTGCTGTTGAGTGAACGTAGAAAGAAAAAGTATGGCATGGAATAAAAGATTGGGTCTATGTAGTTGCACCGAATTCTGATTTGTTGGAAATAAACTGGTGTGCTTGTGCTTACGGCGTGCTTATGGGTTTGGCACGTTTGCATTTGCACACTTTGTCGAATAACTTCTTGTGTGGTCACTGGTCAGTGTTTACTATTGTCGCGATGGTTGGATCAGTACATCAAGAGGATGAAAGTTGTTGTGAAGGTTTTGCGATGGGGATTAGGTGGTAAACAAGCACTGCTGCAGCCAAATTGGTACCGTTGTTGCGTTCGAAGTGATTGCGTAGCCAAGTGTGACGAGTTGGGAACAATCGCATATATTTTACTGACGCCGCCAAGAGAGCACCGCCGTTGACGTTAGAGAACAGATGTGTGTGTGTGTGTGTGTGTGTGTGTGTGTGTGTGTGTGTGTGTGTGTGTGTGTGTGTGTGTGTGTGTGTGTGTGTGTGTGTGTGTGTGTGTGTGTGTGTGTGTGTGTGTGTGTGTGTGTGTGTGTGTGTGTGTGTGTGTGTGTGTGTGTGTGTGTGTGTGTGTGTGTGTGTGTGTGTGTGTGTGTGTGTGTGTGTGTGTGTGTGTGTGTGTGTGTGTGTGTGTGTGTGTGTGTGTGTGTGTGTGTGTGTGTGTGTGTGTGTGTGTGTGTGTGTGTGTGTGTGTGTGTGTGTGTGTGTGTGTGTGTGTGTGTGTGTGTGTGTGTGTGTGAACAACAAGGGTACAACTTTCCAAACGTGAAACTGCAGCTTCGGCCGCGGCGCGGTCAAATGTGGCTTTGTTGCACATTTGCTTGGACTTATGGATATGGATTGGCTTTCTGTCAAACAGCGCGCTTGTCAGAACTCACATAGAGCTGGTTCATAGTTTTTTCCGCAAGTGCTTCAAAAGTCGTAGAAATATACGTATACATGCGATGTCAGCTCACTAATACAGTCAGGTCGAGCATTGTGTTTTTACCACTTGCCCCATTTGTTGGTTTTATTCAACATAACCTAGACTTAGGACGCTGAGTGCCAAGCTCAACTAGCACCCGCTCATATTACGCACACTTTTTTTCCCATTATTTTTAGCCAACATCGATGAAGAAAAAAACACAAAATAGCCCCACAATAAATAAAGCAGCCCCCCCCCCCCCAAAAAGCGTATTGCGTGGGTAGAGAGATTAGAATAGATTCAGTAACTTGCGCAGCTTACACACCTGTGGAACTTGAAGTCCGCTTCGGACCACCTATATACCTTAACTGTCAGAGGCTACCAACTCCTACAGCACTCCTTGATTGCTCTAACTTTACCTTTCGCATTTATGTACTTCATTATTTTTCCCAGCCAACGAGAACTCTTCAAAGATAATAACGCCCTCATCACGCATTCAATAGCAACTGTGGTACATAATCTTCGCGAATTCCGTCGCAATATATATCAGTTCGGGCATGATTAGTACAATATATACATATAAAATAACAATATACATACAAGTTCTGCACCCCCAAACCTAGGTCACCCTGAAAAAACAGCAATACGCTTGGCCAGACTTACATTACTCACTCTATCCACGATTACGTGATGAACTACAAAGACATACCCCACCCCCCAACAGGGCCACCGACACCGACGTTACAAACCACACACCCAGCAAACCACCAACACAACAACACACACACACACACACACACACACACACACACACACACACACACACACACACACACACACACACACACACACACACACACACACACACACACACACACACACACACATCTGTTCTCTAACGTCAACGGCGGTGCTCTCTTGGCGGCGTCAGTAAAATATATCGTAAAAGTTCTCTCTTTACACCAGCAGCGACTTCATTATTTCCAGCGATTGTTCCCAACTCGTCACACTTAGCTACGCAATCACTTCGAACGCAACAACGCTACCAATTTGGCTGCTGCAGGTGCTTGTTTACCACCTAATCCCCATCGCAAACCTTCACAACAACTTTCATCCTCTTGATGTACTTTGATCCAACCATCGCGACAATAGTAAACACTGACCAGTGACCGCACTACAAGTTCTAAATTCGACAAAGTGTGCAAATGCAAACGTGCCAAACCCATAAGCACGCCGTAAGCACAAGAGCACAAGCACACCTGTTTATTTCCAACAAATCAGAATTCGGTGCAACTACAAGACCCAATCTTTTCCATACCATACTTTCTTTCTACGTTCACTCAACAGCAACGCAAACAGCAACTCTGAGGACTACACTTTAACTGGAAGACAAAAAATCGAAAAGTACAGCAAATCTGTAGTCCGACGCAGTATAGGCATAAATTCTGCATTAACTTCTCAAGTAAAACAAAAAAAAAAACAAACAAAAAAAAAAAACAACCAAACAAAAAAAACAAAAAAAACACAAAAAAAAAAAAAACAAAAAAAAAAAAACCAGAAATGTTTTGGAAAAATTATAAGTAGAAGCTTGTGATCTGCGGCGAGAGTGCCTTACCATTCAGGAAATTTTTTGGTTGTTTTCTTATACAGTCTTTGTGCGACCAATATCTCAGCTCAACCGTGCACAAATAGCACATTCAAAAGCAAACTTTTGTTTCGAGAAGCCAACTTTAGGTAAACTAGTTCAGAACGAAACACAGTTGACCCCAGCGTTTATCCTTCTGAATCGCAATGCCAGAAACTAAACAAAAAAACAATAACCAAAAAATGATGCGACTTACGCTTCCCGGGAAATCATTACTGACGGTGCTGCTGCCCTTGCGCAAACGGCTGAAAGACGGGCTCAATTTGGCGAAAAAAACAGTCATCAAAAAAGATTCGGGAGCAAAAGTACTTGTATTATGTATAAATACGCAGCAAAACACGAATGGAAGATTTCCAGAAAAATTCTTGAACCACACCAACCTGAAGAATCCGCGAATTCCACCGCCTCCACTTTGACCATTGCTGGCCTGACGTGCCGAAGCCGACATCGATTGATCACTTGGTCGCACTGTTCAGTTATAGCACTTGTTAGTCTCCCACAAGGCAGGCACGTGATGCTAAATGTAGTTAACGTTCTTGTTGTCCCTTTATGTCGCTCTGGAAGCAATGTGTCAACTAATAGGAAAATATGTAGATTTTGGGATAATAAGTTCTCGCGAGAATTATGACACTCAGCCAGATCCCAGATCTGAAAGATAGAGACATGATATAAAACTTGATATACGAGATATATTGAGTCAATTATTATCTGTGGGACTGTGGACATGCGTATGCCCAGTGCGACAGTGTGAGTGCGACAAGAAACACAACTTGATCATTATTTTTCAGACACTGTCTTTATTCGAATGAAGCGAACAAGTTGCTGCACTAGTCAGAAGACTAATGAAGATCATTAATCATCACAATTATTGTTACTGTGACGTGACAAAGATAAGACAGTTCTGTTGCGGTCAATCAGAACTTTTTCATTTTCAATTTTTATTCATGGGTACAATCTTGCAAACGTTGGCGATGAGCGAGCAGCAAAAGTATGTAAGTTCCAACTCAAAATTGCATCTACCTGGCGCCCTTGCCGTGGGAGAGCAGTTCTGATCCAATAGCCCCGAAGAGGTCTGGTGAGTTATCGCGGCACAAGTTCGACAGACGACAGACGTTGCAGCGCCAAAGTTACAGCATGACAATCACGACAGATAGAGTTGAGATGCCCGTAGAACCATTGCAAGACTTGGAGATGGAGTTTGCTCTGTTCGTTGTGCACTATGACTGTCCCCGATATTGCATTCGACTCCCGGTGGAGAATGAACTGTCTGGAGTCGATCAACTGAGCGGAGCAGGAGATGTACTGTAGCCAACGCAGCTCACAGTCACACCACCACTGATCGAACCAACACTCCAACAGTAGACACAACGAAAGGAACATTTGAACGCTGTGTCCATCGAACTTCTCCACCATGCTTTTGCTCCTTTGCGGCAAGACCCAAGCCTCACCGACTTTTCCCAATCTTCCATCGATACTCCATAATTGAATCCATTCGAAATACAAACAGCTCAAGCATTCTGTAAAAGTGACACAGCCTTATGCACTGCGCACTCTTCCACGCGTGTCCGCTGATTAGAGCACCAATCGGTCAGCCTCCTGACACGAACTCCCAGTTAGATTTACCTCCCCCTCTTGTTCAGAGGTAGGGGTCCTCTTTTCAAACTTCAGTCTCAGCTCCAATCACTTTGCGTGGGAAACCAACAGTGATCAATAAACAACAAACAACAGTACAAATGCGGCTGGACACACACGGATCTTCTTTTGAGTTGAATACCCTTCGATTAAACATGTCTGAGCATGTCTTCGAGTCCCAATTCACAGCAGTGGACGCTGCTCCATAAATAGCTGAACAGAATTGCATTCCTTCTTTCGCAAGCTCCATGCCAACACAAGGCAGTGAGCTTTATCTTCGCCAACTCCACTCCAATGATCTAGGCAATCCACATCCAGATCCAATATGGTTCAATCAGAACGTGGGGGGAACTGAAGATCCGTTATCCAATATCCATTGCACAGAGGTAAACCATGTACACTCCGACCCGGGATTTTAACAATGACAGCTCAAGCGCCCTGTCCATCAATCAATCCAAGTCGGTACCAAATGCAATCCAATCGTATTGTCACATGCGAGTGTTGCGCAACCACTCCAAGGACTCATATCGGCGATTTAGTGCACACTCCGGCTTTAGATCATCGATGCGGTCAACGCACACTGGCACAAACAAACACACAAGCAGTACAGCCAAACCAGCGAGACCGGCTATCGAAGAAATATCGATCCAGTTGCCTGCAAACCGAGACTCCTCACGACCCTTCAATCACTGGCACTCCATTGGCTCCGTACTCCATTACAACAACGATCCGACGAGAGCGGCTATCGCTAACAACATTAGCGACCCTTCAATCAGCCTCGGACTCGCTGATCCTCCCATCCATGAACGAACCGGCGAGAGCGGCTATCGCTACCAATAGCGACCCTTCATCAGCCCCGGCATCGCCTTCCACAAAAACAACACTTGTTCAAGTCCAGATGTCCAGACTTGTCCACCATTCCAATGGCTCGCTCTTGACATCTCTGTCGAAGTCCACTCAACATCAGTAAAATCCATGTGATATCCAGCAGGCCACACAAAACGAACAGACAGTCGAAAAATCCAAAATCGAATAAAATGAATATTTGATGCTATGTACAGTTGATATCCATTCTCTTTTGTCGCTACTTGCATCGCACCACACTCATGCGACCACTGTGCGGCGGCTTGGAATCCGGCCA
>JASAMV010005405.1:0-10838 GCA_030248065.1 Rhynchonema sp. JSB1_4
CTGTATGTACGTGTAGTTGGTTTCTGTGCTGGTGAGCGAAAACCAAAAAGAGTAGAACGCACTTTTGAAAGTGAATTCCGAACCGAAATCTATCAACAATGCGATCGATAATCATAATTGTGCTGCTTCACGGATTGCCACCATCGGTTGGTTGGTTATCCCACCCTTTTCGTCGTAAATTTAGAAAGGCTAATACATTGGAGCATCAATAAACTAAAAGCCTATTAAAACGCTTCTTGTTTTCACATTTTTACTCCAGCACAGTCAGCAAGCATTGTCCAAGTGCGCAATATGCAACTCTGTGCACGCACAAAGCGGCGTCAATTTCTGCGCGTCGACTCTGAATCGGATGTTGAACAAATACGATGACAATGATTGCCGTCGGCTTGTCATACCACCGACTGATCCGGAAGTTAATCCAGCACTATTCGAAGGTCAGGTGAACGTTCGTGTTATTTAATAAGGCTCATCAGACAACCACGTTTGACATTGAAACCCACGCCTTTCATCTGCTTTAGAGAAAGTCTTTGTTTTCTATTCATCTTGCCATTTAGCTACCTATCAGTTCCCGTTTGTTTCATGCTTCATAAGTGCTGTTTGGCTGTTCAATTTGACTTGACACTGTGTCACCGCGAAACGTGGTGTAAACCACTCTAACAACGGGCCATTTGTAGGCGACATCCGTGGCATTGACAACATGCAAGAATTTGTCGACAAAGTCAATCAACAATTCAAAAGTTCGACTTGCGGATTCGGTTTGCACGAGGGGTGCTCAGAGTCATACGGCGCTCCGAAGAGGGTTTGATCTTTTTACCCCTAAACCTAATCAGAAATAGTGAATCCATTCCTACGCGGATTCCGTAAGGGCGGACTTAGGTTGAACACGGAAACCGGAACACGGAAATAATTTACATACAAACCAGTTTCGTGGATTTCCGTGTCACGGAAATATTTCCGGTTTCCGTGTTCCGTGTTTTTTTATTTTCACGGAACACGGAAATATTTCCGTGTCAATAGTTGCTGTTTGCGTCAACACGCGGGCTTTTGACGTCAGCACGCTGGCTTTTGTCATTATCACTGCAAAAGCACCGTTTGCGTGCCTGAATCATTTCCGTGTTCCGTGTTCCGGTTTCCGTGTTCAACCCAAGTCCGCCCTAAGTGGTTGTATGTATGTGCTGCCATGATGTATTGGGAGAAACTTTTCAAGCGTGTTGCCTGATCCGTAAAACACACGCAACTGGGCGCAGCCAACGCAGTTTCGTAGCATTTCGCAAATCCCTACGTCAGACTTGTGTGTTGAGCGGCTGGCAGTCACGTTACCGCTGCAGCTAATACACGCATAATGTGCTTTACGGATCAGGCAACGCGTTTGAAAAGTTTCTCCCAAAAGTATTGTCATAGTATAAGCTTGATAAATGAAGGAAGTGCTTCTGTTCGCAATACACGTTTTGCGATTTTTAACAGCACAAGTATTGGTTGTGGAAAGATGGCATCGTTCCGTATGAGATCGACAACAATACACTGACACCATATGGAACGGCCAGGATTGTCTGGGCTATCGGTGAGTGTTTTTATAGCATGGAAAATATATTTGCTCATTTTTCACATGTACTATTCCTACATTCGCACACAATTCACATTCCTAGATGAGCTGAGATCAAAAACGTGCGTCGTATTTGTGCCTCGACACAACGAAAGTGACTATGTGCTGTTTACGTCACAAGATGACGGCTGTTGGGCGTTTGTGGGAAAGCAGGCGAGAGGCGAAATGCCACAGGCAGTTTTTCAGTTTTCTGATGCTGAAGAGCTGAAGAAGTGGTTCCTACGCTACGAAACAGGGCCTTGAAATTCTTAACCGGTATTACTGAACATTATTATCAGAAGATCTCGCTTGGCATCGGCTGTTTGGACAAAGGCAGGGTGCTACACGAAATGATGCACACCATTGGTTTCTTTCATGAACAATCCAGGGCGGACAGGGACAAGTATGTCAAGGTAAGTACTCACATGGGTACAGTTTACATCAACGTGACTAAGTTCGTTTCTGAACTCTTGCTTTTGAACCAGTATGACTTTGCTGGGTTGGTTGGCCACACCGATGGTTTTTTGCAGGAATGGAAAACAATCACACCGGCGCAAAAGCTGATTTAGCCTTGAAACAGCAGTAACCCCGATCAATTCGGCTGATTGTTTTGTCGTCAAATCATCTCGTCAATAAAAGTCCGTCGAACACATGAGCCCCAAATAAGCGCGAAAACCAATACATGTGTTCGACGACTTTATTTGACGAGTTGATCTGACCACATTACAATAAGCCATCAATTCAGTAACTCTCAAAAAAACGTCGACTGCCTTCGTAGGAAAATCCCGCAGTCAATCCCGCCTATCAAAACTGGCCGAAATGCATTCCAGTCTAAAATGACACGTCGCGCCAGTTTTTAGGCCACAGAAACTGCTTCTAAAGCACTGCAGATTTTCTGGGATCGAATTCCCGAGGATCGGCATCACAACTTTGAGCGTCACAGTCTAGATCTGATCACGCATCTGAACACCAGCTACGATTACCAGTCAATCATGCACTTTTCGAGGGACGCATTCTCGATTGACAATGATTCTGTCACGATTGTCCCTGTGCAGAATGGCATAACGGTACGTACGATGCGCATAGAATTTGGTCTTTCTAAATATCGTATTGTCGGAAACAGAACCCGGGGGTTCTATTTCTCACTGCGGTCACTTGGCGGCTAGGTTCCACTTGGAGGTAAATGAATGGGGGTTTCTATCTTTATTTGGCCCCAACGAAAAAATCTTTCTCATAATAATAATCCTAAAACTGATTTGTTTCGGCATTTTCTTCATTAGCGTCAAGCATGTATAAAAAACGGGCTCTGCTATGTGCGCAAGCTTTTAAAAAAACGTGACACAACACATGTCAATAACGTATGGTACAATGATTGCGGTGGGGTTCAATGAATGGGGGTTCTATTTCTGACAACACTGTAAGTGTCTCTACCGACCATACCTGTTGGATTAGCGACTCGGTCGGGGCGTGCGAAGTGCAGCCCTTCAGATGAGGCGTGCGAAAGACAAACGACGTCAAATGAGGCGTGCGACGTACACTGAGGCGTGCGAAAGACAAACCGCGTCAAATGAGGCGTGCGACGTACAGTGAGGCATGCGAAAGGCAAACGTCGTCAAATGAGGCGTGCGACGTACAGTGAGGCGTGCCAAGTACACTGAGGCGTGCCAAAATCAGCCAAGATGAGGCGAGCGAAAGACATCCGACGCCAAATGAGGGTGCGAAAGACATCAGACGTCAGATGAGGCGCGCGAAAGACACCCGACGTCACATGAGCCGTACGAAAGACACCGCACTTCAAATGAGGCGTGCGAAAGTCACCCCCACTTCAAATGAGGCGTGCGAAAGTCACCCCCACTTCAAATGAGGCGTGCCAAGTTCATTCGTGTATTGTGTACCACTGACATCTACAGTGGTGCGGTGGCTTGTACCATGCTGATATATGATGCGGCGTACCAAGTACGTTTAGAATGAGGCGTGCGAAGCACATCGGACGTCAAATGAGGCGTGCGAAGTTCGGATTTTCGAAACTCGCTTGTAAAGGCTCGTAGAGCGATTCTGAAATCAGTTCTGGAATCGATTCATTTTTGCGTGGTTTATACTTTTTAAATTAATTGAAGTCCTTAGTTGATTCCGGAATTTAATTCGGAATCAAAAAATCACCGATCGATCGGTCACCGCCGATCCGGATCAGCGACCGTTGCTTGCGGTGCTGTTCTTATATATGCATTTGGCGAAATATTTTTGCCCGTTAGTGCACTAGTGTATTGGAGAATTTTAGTTTGCTGAAGTTCGATCAGTTGTCAGAACACAGTCTAAACATCGCCGTGGACGTCCACAAACATGCGAGTTGAAGCGGGCAATGTACATTGAGGCGTGCGAGGCACAAAACAAATGTTACATCGCATGCTGTTGTCGTTTTTGTCTCACTGTACATTGCGCGCCGCGAGTGTATTTTGCAGGCACAATATATGTTGCTGTTTATGTTCATAGCAAGTTTTGAACGGTATTCTGCCGCCCAATCGAGGATTTTCACTCTAAAAGTCGCCAACACACTAGTGCACTGACGGGCAAAAATGTTTCGCCAAATGCATATATAAGAACAGCACCGCAAGCAACGGTCGCTGATCCGGATCGGCGGTGACTGATCGGTCGGTGATTTTTTGATTCCGAATTAAATTCCGGAATCAATTAAGGACTTTAATTAATTGAAAAAAGTATAAACCACGCAAAAATGAATCGATTCCAGAACTGATTTCAGAATCGCTCTACGAGCCTTTACAAGCGAGTTTCGAAAATCCGAACTTCGCACGCCTCATTTTTTTTTAATTTACTGGAACCATCAGTCATTTGTGACTACATAAGGCTGAGACGTATGAATAATGTGTATCATCATAAGCGTCCCGAATGATGCAAGAAAGTACACAGCTTGGTCACATCAGCAAACACCCCACCCAAGGTCAGAGGGCCACCACCTCCACCCCACACCTGATCCCTGAGAGTGGCGTAGGCCGGGCAGCGTAATAGAAAGTGATCGACACCCTCAGTAGCGTGCATGCTACAGTGAGCACACTCGTCGTTGGGTTTTTGGCCTATTCTATAGCGATAGCTAGCCAATAATGGGCAGTGTCCTGTGCGGAGTTGGTGTACAGCGACTTGAAGGTTTCTTGGCAATTGGTTTATCAGGTTCTTATTCGGCGGAATCCCGTTCGTGATCTTGAAATGTAATGAATTTTCATATTTGTGTTTCCGGTCTTTTTCCCATTTCTTTTTAATGGTGTTTTTGATTGCATTTCTGGCACAGTTGTAGGTCATCGGAATTACAGTGTGGTTTAATGATGTAGCAGATTTGGCCAGGTTGTCTGCTTCTTCGTTTCCCTTAATTCCAACATGTGCCGGAATCCAAGCGACAATTATATTTTTGGCGTAGTATATGGCAAGTCGGTATAAATTCTTAATTACTGTTTCGGTTAAGGTATCCGTGGGGTTATCGAATCCGGTTTTTAATGTTTCAATGAGGGCTCTGCAGTCAAGGTAAAAGTGGATCGTTGCTTCAGATGGTATGTGCTCTCTCATTTCGAAGAGAACATCTACAGCTTTTTGGAAGGCTGTTAGCTCAGCGGTGTACGCAGACGCTGCTTTGCCAGCAGATATTTTATATTCTTTTGTTTCATTAGGCCCAATTATAATGACGCCACCACCGGCTCCGTTTAGGCCGCAACTACCATCCGTATAGACGGTTATGTTTGGTTTCTGGAGTCCAGCAATAAAGCAAAGGGCGATGTTCTTCGCTCTTGTGGGGTCAGAGGAGGGCGGATTAGGTATTTGGGGGATGTCAGTGTAGTATTCAATGTGTGGAGTTTGTATCCAAGGTGGAAGAGGCCTATACTGGCTTTTTTGATAATGGTCTCGTTGGTTTAAAGTTGATTCGGTGAAGACTTCATCAACAATGGTTCTCCATCCTCGGTCTCTTTTCAGCCTTTGGTGGGTATTTCGGGTATGTATTGTTTGGAGAGGGTCATGCAAGGGATGGCTGTGGGATCGTAAGATTACTTGGGATGCCGATTGCTGTGCACGATATTTCATTGGTTTCAGGTTTGCTTCAAGTAAAAGAACATCGTTAGGTGTACTTGCTGTGCATCCTGTTATTATTCTGGCACATTTTCTTTGCAGGATTTCAATTTTTTCTACGTTGGTTTCGGAAGCACAGTTCATATAGATTGCTGATGCATAGTCACTGACAGGGCGCACGTAATTGGTATATACAGTTCGGAGGTTCGAGTAGCTGCATCCCCAATCTCTCCCACATAGATACTTTAGTTGTTGTATTCTTTGGCTCAATTTCATATGCTTGTCTCTTATGTGGTATTTGAATGTTTGTTGTCGGTCATATGTTAGACCGAGTAGCTTTGGTGCATGTGTTACTTTTATTTATTTTCCGTTTAGGGATAATTTCGGTTCTTCAAGAGATTCTTCACAGGCTCCCAGTGCAAACCAGGAAGTTTCACATTTGTCAACATTCAATTTCATCTTCCATTTGATTGACCAGCGACTGACTCCGTTGACAGCAGTTTGGACTTTTTGGGAGGCTTCTCTAACAAATTTTCCTCGTGACCATAAGGCACAATCATCAGCAAATAAGCTGAGTTCACTTTCAGGGGGGATGAATTCTTCGAGGTCATTTATATATATCAGAAATAAAAGGGGGGAGAGTATACATCCTTGGGCGACTCCAGCTTTGAATGTTCGGCATTTACTAAAGGTCTGGTTAATTTTGACACGGTTTCGTCTGCCAGACAAAAATTGGTATATCCATCGTATTGTGCATTGTGGGATTTTGGCTTTTTGCATCTTGTGTATGAGACCGAGTATCCAGACTTTATCGTACGCTCTTTCAAAATCAAGGAGAGCTAGGACGGCACGCTTTTCGATTCTTTCTTGAAAGGTGTCATTCACGAATTGAGCCAACCTCATTGTTTGATCTTCTGTACTTCGGCATTTTCTGAAGCCTGCTTGAAATTTACTGAAGTATCCTTTGCGTTCCAAGAAATATTGTAATCTGGTGTTTATCATTTTCTCAATCAATTTTGATACACTGGACGTCAAGGATATGGGACGGTAACTTTGGGGTTGATCTTCAGGTTTGTTCGGTTTTATGATCGGACAGATCGTTGATGTCTTCCACGTGCTTGGTATTTCTGCTGTTAGATAAGATCGGTTCAAAAGGGATAGCAGCCTTTCTTTTCCATAGGGAGATAGGTTCTTGAGGTTTTCATTATATACTTGATCTTGTCCTGGCGTTTTGTGATTCTTCAAACTTTTTATAGCAGTTTCAAGTTCGGAGGAAGTGAATTTGCAGCAGATGTTTGTTTTGTTTCCTTTGCAAGTGCAGTTTCTTCTCATGTTCTGTTTTGTGTCAAAAATAATTTTGAAATCTTCGGTCGACAATTTTGGTTTCTTCGATACATCTGCATAGGTGCTAATTAGTAGATTGGCTCTTTCTTTTTCTGTGATGTAGAGTTTATCGTTTTTGATAAGGGGCGTGTTCTTGTTTTGACTGAAGATTTTCCTACCGTCCATGGCGTCAATTACACGCCAAAGTGTCGGTCTCGGTGTGTTAGCAGATAGTTTCGTTGTGGTGAAGGATTTCCAATTGTTGGATCTTGTTTCTTGTATTATTTTCTTTGCCCGCCTGTCACTTTTCCTCCAAAGTTCAACATCTTGTACTATTCTTGTTTTCTGGGCTTTCTTTCTAAGTTTTCTTCGTTCTTGGACGGCTTGTTTGCATTCTTTTGTCCATCCGAATCGTCTGCGATAAGGGGCTCCATGGGGAATTGTTTTTACCGTGGCAATTCTGATTGCTGTGCAGAAAGTTTCGTTTTCTTCTTTGATCGTACTGAATGGACCGTTGTTTTTCTTTAGTTCATCATCTAATTTTGCTTGATAAATATTCCAGTCAGCTTTGAGGAAAGAAGGCCTTGTGGTTCTTGGATTGGTTGACTTGTGAACTCGGCATTTTCGGATTTTGATTTCTAGGGCAAGATGGTCTGATCCAAATGTCGTGTCTAACACTTTCCAGGTTGTTCTTGAAGAAATTCGGGCCGGGATAAAGGTGATATCAGGGGTTGACGTGCCCCCCGTGGTTGGATTTATTCTAGTGGCTTCGCCATTATTTGCGCAGAACAGGTCATTGTTGATTGCCCAATCGTCAAGCCATTTTCCCCTTTCGTCTTCAGGTTGGTTGGGGTCCCATGTTTGGTGATGGGCATTAAAATCTCCCAGAAAAATGGCATTCTTTTGGTTCTGTGGGAGATGTGCTTGTAGGAATTTGGGTCTTTTATCAATAACGTTGTTGGGGATAGGCGGGGCATATACATTAATGATGGAGAGTTTTGGGATTGAGGTTGGAAAGATGTCAATAATGTTAACTTCGTTGGCACCTGTGTGATTAAACGGTCTTTTTCTGTGGATGAGGTCATTTCGAACCGCGGTTAGGACTCCACCGCCTTTTACATTCTGGTTTCTTGTTGTTCTTGGAATAGTGCGATCGGTTCGATGTATCGTGTAACCGGGAATCTTGAGGGTAATATTCGGAGTTAGATGTGTTTCTTGGATGGCTAGGATGTCAAATTTGGGAGATGCTGTTTCGAGGAAAGCATTGAGTTCAGCAATTTTTTGTTTGATTCCTCCGCTGTTCAGTTGTAGTATTCTGATTGAGTTGAGATCTTCCTGGGAGGGGGAGTCGGGGCCCGGGTTGGCGTGGATGTCACCACATGATAAAATTTGGGTTCCTGATATTTCACGGATGCCTGTTGGCTTTTTACTATCACTGTAGATATAGATGCATATGTCACAAAATTTCCCAACGACGACTGCACCCACCCGCTCAAACACGGAACCAAAGGAATCAGCTGCACTCCCAACGCCAACCCGATCCACGTAGTCCCAGTGATCTTGGCATCGGAAGATGAAAGCAGCCCTCTCCCCTCGAGCTAAGCGTCTTGTGATGGCGCCAAGGCTGGAATCCTGCAATATTCGAGACTCGGTCAGAAATCTGAAATAAAACAAATCCATATTGTCTGATAAGATTTTTGCTTGTATCACTGTGTAATTTTGATAGGCATTGTTGTTTCTGAACCTCACATCATTCTCTTCTTTCTTCTGTTCATTTTCACACGTTGTTCTTTTCATTTTCCAGATATGTGGTTGCTTCTCTTGTTTCCTCGTTCTTTGTGTTCTCGCTGTATAAATGTTCATTTTCAAACGGGTTCCTGTTTCGTAGTTTTCTTTGGTTATGTGATTGGTTAGATCGTCTGAGTTGTTTGATGACGTTGAGTTTTCACTCCTTGTTCGGTTTTGGCATGGATGTTTGCGTAGTTGTGTTCTTTCTCCGGGTTCAGAGGGGATTTTCGGGGGCGGGATAGTCAATAGCATTTGAAGTAATGCTGTCACAACGAATGGGATTATAGTGTTGGCTTTATGCATCATTCCCAGAGATTGTGAGTTCTATTTATGGCGCTCCAACTCAGTAGATTTGATGTTGGCAACTCACGTTGCGCCAGAGGTTCGGGTTTGATGATGACTTATAAAAGCCAAATAAATTTGAGAATCTTCCCAAAATTCCAGTCCCGCTCTTCTTTTTCTTTTGTTTTGGCTTTCCACGCCTCACTTGACGTCCGATGTACTTCGCACGCCTCATTCTAAACGTACTTAACGATGCGTATTAAAGGCTCGCAAAGCGATTCTGAAATCAGTTCTGGAATCGATTCATTTTTGCGTGGTTTATACTTTTTTTAGTTAATTGAAGTCCTTAATTGATTCCGGAATTTAATTCGGAATCAAAAAATCACCGATCGATCGATCACCGCCGATCCGGATCAGCGACCGTTGCTTGCGGTGCTGCTCTTATATATGCATTTGGCGAAACATTTTTGCCCGTCAGTGCACTGGTGTGTTGGCGACTTTTAGAGTGAAATCCTCGATTGGGCTGCAGATTACCGTTCAAAACTTGCTATGAACATAAACAACAACATATATTGTGCCAGCGAAATACACTTGCGGCGCGCAATGTACAGTGAGACAAAAACGACAACAGTATGCGATGTAACATTTGTTTTGTGCCTCGCACGCCTCAATGTACGTTGCACGCTTCAACTCACATGTTTGTGGACGTGCACGGCGATGTTTAGACTGTGTTCTGACAACTGATCGAACTTCAGCAGACTAAAATTCTCCAATACACTGGTGCACTGACGGGCAAAAATGTTTCGCTGAATGCATATATAAGAACAGCACCGCAAGCAACGGTCGCTGATCCGGATCGGCGGTGACCGATCGATCGGTGACTTTTTTGATTCCGAATTAAATTCCGGAATCAATTAAGGACTTCAATTAATTAAAAAAGTATAAACCACGCAAAAATGAATCGATTCCAGGACTGATTTCAGAATCGCTCTACGAGCCTTTACAAGCGAGTTTCGAAAATCCGAACTTCGCACGCCTCATTTGACGTCCGATGTACTTCGCACGCCTCATTCTAAACGTACTTGGTACGCCGCATCATATATCAGCATGGTACAAGCCACTGCAGATGTCAGTGGTACATAATACACGAATGAACTTGGCACGCCTCATTTGAAGTGGGGTGACTTTCGCACGCCTCATTTGAAGTAGGGTAACTTTCGCACGCCTCATTTGAAGTGGGGGTTACTTTCGCACGCCTCATTTGAAGTGGGTGTGTCTTTCGCACGCCTCAATTGATGTCATACGTCTTTTGCGCGCCTCATCTTACGTCTGATGTCTTTCGCACGCCTCATTTGGCGTCGGATGTCTTTCGTACGCCTCATCTGACGTCGGGTGTCTTTCACACGCCTCATCTGACGTCTGATGTCTTTCGCACGCCTCATTTGGCGTCGGATGTCTTTCGCACGCCTCATTTGACGACGGATGTCTTTCGCACGCCTCATTGTACGTCGCACGCCTCATTTTGTGTCGGTTGTCTTTCGCACGCCTCATCTTGGCTGACTTTGGCACACCGCAGTGTACTTGGCACGCCTCACTGTACGTCGCACGCCTCATTTGACGACGTTTGTCTTTCGCACGCCTCACTGTACGTCGCACGCCTCATTTGACGCGGTTTGTCTTTCGCACGCCTCAGTGTACGTCGCACGCCTCATTTGACGCAATTTGTCTTTCGCACGCCTCATCTGAAGGGCTGCTCTTCGCACGCCCCGACCGAGTCGCTAATCCAACAGGTATG
>JASAMV010005406.1:0-10599 GCA_030248065.1 Rhynchonema sp. JSB1_4
CCCCCGATGTTTGGCATGGTACAGTAGGTATCCCCCCCGATTTTCACCCCGGTACAGTAGGTATCCCCCCGATGTTGCATCAAAAGTGCCAATTTTTTGACCAAAATGGCCAAAATTAGGGTACAATCAGTGGTTTCTACCTCAAATTACCCAATCTGCACGCTACGCGCGCAAGTACTAGGTTTTCCCACAATTCCACATAATAAACACATTCAAATTTTCACCCCAAACCTAACCCCCCAAACCTCCCCCAGGCCATCGGCTCTGGTACAGTAGGTATCCCCCTCTCCGAGCGCGGTACAGTAGGTATCCCCCTCCAGAGTACCTCCAACACTGCCTAGGGGGGAGGGTTTTGGAGTTACTCGATACCCCAGAGGCTACCCAAGATACCCCTATGGTCCTTCAAAAGGCGAAAAAAGGCCGTTTTTTGCATGCAATTTTACTGCAAAATTGGCCTAAAAATGGGTACTTTTCGACGTTTTTGCGAAAATCGGCCTAAAATGACCATTTTTGGGTGTTTGCGCGCGGAGCGCGCGATTTTTAGGGGTTCCGAGGTCGAAAAACACCTATTCTTGCCTTTGAAAAGCATAAATCTGCTTGCTCGAGATACCCTTTGGGGTCGGCTCCAGAAACCTCAGTACAGTTTTTAGCCCCATGCCCCCTCTAAGGGTTGACTCGAGATACCGTATTGTCGGAAATAGAACCCCCCCCATAATTTAACCCCCCTAAATGGCTCGAAATCAAAATAGAACCCCCCTGTATTTTGTTATATTTTTCATTTGCCCCCCCCCCGACGAAAAAAATCATTGTTAATAATGCCCATAAAAATGAATTGTTTTCGGTATTTTCTAACTTCAACAGCGGCAATTATGCTGAACAAGCTGTATTCTGTTGTGTACGCAAGCTTAAACAACGTTTGACACAGCCCTACCATACCACTAATCTGTGGTACGGTGAAGGTTGGGGGTGGGGTTCTATTAATGGGGGGGGGTCAATTAATGGGGGTTCTATTTTTGATTTCGAGCCATTTAGGGGGGTTCAATTAATGGGGGGGTTCTATTTCCGACAATACGGTATCTCGAGTCAACCCTTAGAGGGGGATGGGGGGAAGGGTATCTATCTCGAGCCGACCCCAAAGGGTATCTCGAGCAAGCAGATTTATGCTTTTCAAAGGCAAGAATAGGCGTTTTTCGACCTCGGAACCCCTAAAAATCGCGCGCTCCGCGCGCAAACACCCAAAAATGGTCATTTTAGGCCGATTTTCGGCAAAAATGTCAAAAAGTACCCATTTTTAGGCCAATTTTGCAGTAAAATTGCATGCAAAAAACGGCCTTTTTTCGCCTTTTGAAGGACCATAGGGGTATCTTGGGTAGCCTCTGGGGGGTATCTCGAGTAACTCCAAACCTTCCCCCCCTAGGCAGTGTTGGAGGTACTCTGGAGGGGGATACCTACTGTACCGCGCTCGGAGAGGGGGGATACCTACTGTACCAGAGCCGATGGCCTGGGGGAGGTTTGGGGGGGTTAGGTTTTGGGGTGAAAATTTGAATGTGTTTATTATGTGTGGAATTGTGTGAAAACGTAGTACTTGCGCGCGTAGCGCGCGAATTTGGGGTAATTTGAGGTAGAAACCACTGATTTTACACTAATTTTGGCCATTTTGGTCAAAAATTGGCACTTTTGAGGCAAAATCGGGGGGATACCTACTGTACCGGGGTGAAAATCGGGGGGGATACCTACTGTACCATGCCAAACATCGGGGGGATACCTACTGTACCAGGCGAGGGGGATACCTACTGTACTGGGGGGCTACCCCCCTCCCCAAACCCCCCCCCCACCTCCAACACTGCCCCTAGGGTATCTTGGGTCGATTGGCCTGCCACCACACTGGCCCTACCATCCCACGACCGTATTGTCGGAAATAGAACCCGGGGGGTCTATTTTTTTCACTGGGTCATTTTGGGGGGGGGGTTCAATTTATGGGGGGGTCAATTATTGGGGGGGGGTTATATTTTTCATTTGGCCTCCGACGAAAAAAAATCATTGTTAATAATGCCCATAGACAGTGTAGTGGCAGGCAGATGGTTGCAAGGTACCCTTGGGGGGGATGGATCCAGATGGTTGCAAGGTACCCCTGGGGTCCGAAAAAAGGGTGTTTTTTGCATGCTTTTTTCTGCAAAATTGGCCGAAAAAATGGTACTTTTTTGCATTTTGGCCGAAAATTTGCCCAAAATAGCTATTAAATGGAGGTTTGCGCGCGGAGCGCGCGATTTTTGGGGTTTTGAGGTCGAAAAACACCCATTTTTGCCTATAAAAACCATAAATTATGGTTGCAAGGTACCCTCCGGGGTGGTTGCAAGGTACCTACCCTTCCCCCCCCATCCCCCCCAAGGGGTGGTTGCAAGGTACCTACTCCTTAGGGGGGGGGGAATTCCCCCCCATCCCCCCCAGCCACTACACTGCCCATAGAAATGGCTTGTTTTCGGTATTTTCTAACTTCAACAGCGGCAATTATGCTCAAAAAGCTGCATTCTGTTGTGTATGCAAGTTTACACAACGTTTGACACAACAACACAGCCCTACCATACCACTAATCTGTGGTACGGTGAAGGTTGGGGTGGGGTTCTATTAATGGGGGGTTCTATTTTTGATTTCGAGCCATTTAGGGGGGTTCAATTAATGGGGGGTCAATTAATGGGGGGTTCTATTTCCGACTATGGGTGGGCACAATACCCAATACCCAATACAAATACCACCCAATACCAATACCAATACCAGTGTTTGGTATTGGTATTGGGTCTAATTCTGGTATTGGGTGGGTATTGGTATTGAAGCTGGCCTGGTATTGGTATTGGGTATTGGTATTGGGTTTGCCCAGGTATTGGGTCAAAACCAATACCCAATACTAACCCAGAAAAACCCAATACCAAACCAATACCAAACCCAATACCTGACTCAAAACCCAATACCAAACCAATACCAAGCCCAATACCAACCCAATACCAGATTAAAAACCCAATACCAAACCAATACTAAGACCAATACCCAATACCAGTGTAGTTCCTGGTCCGGAGGGGGAACAGGCGGTACCCCCTTTTTTCGGAGGGGGGACAGACGTACCCACCTGGGGGGAAGGGGGGGACCCGCAAGGGGGGGGGGGAGGACCCAAATTTGGAGAAAAGTCATTTTTTGAGGTCGAAAATTTGGCTCATTTTTGCCCCTTTTCGGAAAAAATTCTCCATAAAAAGGGTATTTTGGCGACTTTTGACATCATTGACCTAAAAATCACCCATTTTAGGCCAAAAAATGCCTATTTTAGGCCAAAATTTGCCTATTTTAGGTAAAAATTGGGGGAGCAGACGTACCCGGAGGGGGAACAGTGGGGCAGGCCAGGCGTACCATGGAGGGGGAACAGACGTACCGTATTGTCGGAAATAGAACCCCCCATTAATTGAACCCCCCCTAAATGGCTCGAAATCAAAAATAGAACCCCCCCCCCATTAATTGACCCCCCCATTAATAGAACCCCACCCCCAACCTTCACCAGATTAGTGGTCTGGTAGGGCTTTGTTGTTGTGTCAAACGTTGTTTAAGCTTGCGTACACAACAGAATACAGCTTTTTAAGCATAATTGCCGCTGTTGAAGTTAGAAAATACCGAAAACAAGCCAATTTTATGGGCATTATTAACAATGATTTTTTTCGTCGGGGGGCCAAATGAAAAATATAACCCCCCCAATAATTGACCCCCCCATAAATTGAACCCCCCCAAAATGACCCCAGTGAAAAAATAGACCCCCGGGTTCTATTTCCGACAATACGGTACCCGAGGGGGGGCCCCCTCCCCCCTCAGGAACTACACTGCCCAATACCCAATACCAATACCAACCCAATACTCAATACCAATACCAACCCTCAACCCAATACCAAACCCAATACCAGGCACTTCAATAGTATTGATTTGGTATTGGGTATGGTATTGGTATTGGTATTGGGTCTCGCCCGGTATTGGTATTGGGTATTGTTATTGGGTCACCAATTTGGTATTGGTATTGGGTATTGGGTATTGGTACAGGGCCGGTATTGGTATTGGGTATTGGGTGTCAAAAGTGGTATTGTGCCCAGGTCTATTTCCGACAATACGGTAATCTGTGGTACGGTCACGGTGAAGGTTGGGGGTGGGGTTCTATTAATGGGGGTCAATAATTAGGGGGTTCTTTTTTGATTTCGACCCCCAATAATTGACCCCCCCATAAATTGAACCCTCCAAAATGACCCCAGTGAAAAAATAGACCCCCCGGGTTCTATTTCGGACAGAGATCGGAAACGGGCCGGGTAAAAATTTTGAAAATTTTGGTTCAAAAAATGGTAATTTCGTTCAAATTTAGGCATACCGGGCCGGACCGGGCCGGGCTACTCGGCCCGGCCCGGCCCGGTCCCCCCAAATCTCCGGCCCGGCCCGGCCCGGCCCGGTCGACCAACTCCAAAATCGCGGCCCGGCCCGGCCCGTTTCCGATCTCTGATTTCGGACAATACGGTACGACCCCCAAGCGGAGAATTCCAAGTTGGGGGGCTGTATTTTTGGGGGGCTCTATTTTCTCACTGACCCCTTTTAGGAGGGGGCTGTATTTTTGGGGGGCTCTATTTTAGGAAATACGGTACACTGTGCCAATGTGCCCATGCTGCCATGCAGAGGTGGGAATCGGGCCGGCCCGGGCCGGGCCGAGGTTTCCGGCCCGAACGGTCGGGCCGGGGTGGCCGGCCCGAAAAGGCCCGACACATCATCGAATTTCAATAAAAAATCGTGATTTTTCAGGCTAAATTTGCCAAAATTTCTCGCGATTCTGCAAATTAGTACCAACTTCCATGATTATCAGGTATTTTTAAACCAAAAAAACAGTAATTTTTGCACCAAAAAATTGCTTCAAAATATCATCAGAAAAAGTCGGGCCGAAAAAATCGGGCCGGGCCGGGCCGGGCCAACTTTTTTCCAAGTCGGGCCGGGCCGGGCCGACCCCCGGACCTCGTCGGGCCGGGCCGGGCCGAGGTAACCCGGCCCGATTCCCACCTCTGCTGCCATGCCATGCACTCTAACGATAACTTGCCTGCCCGCGCGTTCTCTTTCATTGAGCTGGGCGAATTCAATTGTCGAGCTCTTTTTCGAGCCCGATAGTTGAGTTGTAATACTTGGTGTGGAATTTGAGTTGAAAATTGAAAAGATGAGAGCAGCCCGGCTCGGGGGGACCTGTGCGAGGGAATGCAATGATCCCATCCCACATTTTCTGGCCACACTGCTCGTCGCATGTTGACATCCCGTTGGGACGCCACGACGCAGCCTTGAAGAAGAAGGAGGGAACTGTTGCGGTATTTGTGGCGCAAAATATCTTGCCAGGGGCCTCCCGGCTTTCCGCTTTCCAAAATTGGCCAATCCGATTGTCAAGCTGGCCTTAATTGTCAAGATGGAACTTTCGGATAAAATCTGGTTCAGGATCACCTTTGACGGAAAACGTTTAACCGGTGAACCGTTTGTTTGCACACTCATTTAAAAATAGACACGATGGAACTTGGTTTGCAACGCTGTCGGTCTGCCGAGCAGAATCTTTCAGAGCTTTTTCCATTGAGAAGAAAGTTTTCATTTAATCTACCGAATATAAATTTATCGGTCATCAACCTCTCAAGTATCAGCCAAATGGGAAACAACGCCGGGCGTCTGCTGCAGCAGCACCCAGGTTTTCAAGATTTTTCCTACGAATTGGTTTTGGTTTTATGGAATGAAGTGAATGGCAATATGACTTTCAAGATTAGATTGAGGGCCATGATTATGAGTGTGTCGGATCCAAGGCAAAACCAAACCGCTCTCCACTCCACCACGTTCGGCGCGGTTGGGTCGAGATGCTATGCATGCCTAAGTTGCACAGATATAACGCTTGTGCTGCTCAAACAGACACTAGAATACAAAAAGATATCAATATCGCCCTCAGGTGGCGGTCAAATGCCGGAACGCGCATCGGCAGCGAGCACCAAGAAACCGCCACCCACTACCGACCTAACCACGATTGGACCGAATAAATTACCGAACAGTTGGTGTGCCTAGTCATTGAATTTAGATTACCAGAATACAAGGGCAGCGCCGCTTGTTTGTGTTGTGAGTGCAAGCTACCGGCGCCCTGAGTTCAGCACATCTTAGTTCAGATTCAGATATTGGTGCTTTACACACATAACACTGTGTGTGGGTTCACATTCGATTCTCGCAACAGAGCCATAGCTGCGCATGTTGAGGCGTACTGCACAAACATCCTCAAACTGCGTTTCACTCAAAATTCTGCTTCCACGCCGCAGTCGCTCCCAAACAGCCGTGTCGACTGCGACAACTCAAACAGCAACGCACCAACGACTGGCTGCTGCTCGAAAAGGAATACATGCACAACAATCGAGATCGAATGGAGGAAATCGATGAGAAGGAGGTCCGGTTGCTGTTGTTTCTCCGATTTGATGGTCGGTATGGTGTCTTATCCACATGACCGAGGCAAACTGCTGTAACCGTTGCAGCACGAACACATCGAAACGTTGCGCAAACGACCGTTGTCGTTGTGTCGTGTTGTCGAATTATTCACCAACAATCATGCGGTCGTCCAACCATCGGACACGTCGAAGCAATTGTGAGTCTAATTACGCTGATGTGCTCGGCACTAATATTCAGCGCACTCATTGAAACCAGTTCTAATACAGCTACATACCGGTGCTATCGATTGTCGATCGTCACAAACTCTATCTCAACGCCACCGCTGTTTGTCCGGTTGGTCCCGGGCGACACGACACTTACAGTATGCGCCAAGGGCGGATCCAGGGGGAGGGGGCACAGGGGCCATGGCCCCCTTTGGTCCATTTGGTCCCTGAAGGGGGCCACCGGTTCGGAAGGAAACAGGAAAAAGGACTCCTGAATCGCAGGATTTTCACTCTGACACATTTCAAAAATCCAAAAATCGCTTCGCGCGCATTGTCACATTTTGTCTTATATTTGGTGTAAACATCGCGAAATTCTAAACAAGCACTTGGATAAAAATGACTTTTCAAAAAATGGAACAAGCACTGGATAAAAATGACTTTTTGGATTTGGCCCCTCCCTTGGCCAAAAGCTGTATCCGCCACTGGTATGCGCACGGCACTAATATTCCAAATTGTAGGTGACCGGCAGTGACTGGCCACGTGCCATTGTTGGTGCGGTAACTGGGGAGGAGGACGAACTCAGCAGCACACTCATTCCACAACGACCCCCACCTGTATTTTGTGATATTTTTTCGTTTTTCCTGTTATTATTTTGTGTTGATTTCTGCATTTGCTGTTGGTTGGTTCGGTCAGGATTGTAGGAACATCAAAACACTTTGTCTTTTTGCGAGCAAGCCGAGCATCAAGTCCGCTGGCCACGAAACAATAAACCAATTCCCGCCTTGAAACATCAGGAAACGTACACGGACGTCGGCGGACTGGAGAGTCAAATCCAGGAGCTACGCGAGACCGTTGAATTGCCGTTGACCCGACCAGAGTTGTTCGAATCGATGGGCATAACACCACCAAGAGGCGTCATTCTCTACGGTCCACCCGGTTGCGGCAAGACACTGCTCGCCAAAGCCGTTGGTTGCTGTGATGTTTCACAAATTTGAAAAACACTGATGAGTAATGCCTGATTGTGCAAGATCAGATCGCAAACGCGACGTCGGCTACGTTCATTCGTTGCACCGGCTCGCAACTGGTCTCCAAGGATCCGGGCGGAGGACCGAAAATGGTCAGTCAACAAAATGCACTTACCGAAAATGTTGAAAAAAGCGCATTCAGAATGTTGGTGCCACACACACTAATCATACTGACACCGGCACATTTTGAGGGTCTAAACTGCTCAATTAGTAGTTTTAGTAGTATAAAACTACAAAACTACTACTAAAACCAATTAAATTCCCGGGCAGGTGCGTCAAATGTTTGAACTCGCACGCGACCACGCGCCAGCGATTGTGTTTCTGGATGAAATCGACTCGATCGGCACGAAACGTCACAATGCAACCGGGTCGTCTGGCGAACAGGAGGTACTGTATGTATGTATAGTCCGACAATAACTAACGCAGAATTTATGGCAGTCAAATTGCCTGATCCGTAAAGCGGAAAACGTGCGCGCTCGCTTCAGACATGAAAATTGGAATGGTTCGATTTGGGTTACGGTAGCAAGCAAAAAACCGCGAAAGAAAGAAAGAGAAACAGAAGTGGCCAAAGCATGAATTTTTCTGCATAACGCCACAGAAGAGGCAATCATTTTGAGTGACTACCAGCCAAAAATTTAAAAAAAAACTTTTTGAAGGCACCGAAGCGTTGAATAAGCCGAGTCTGAAGGTGGAAAACAAGAAAGAAAAGAAAAAGAAAAAATGTCTGCGAACTTCCGGTCTAAAACCGAGCAAGCTTATCATTGGAATTTCCGCTTTACCAATCAGGCAGTGTGGCTGCCATAAATTCTGCGTTAGCTGTTGCTGGACTATACAACCTACAAATCAATTACGTTGACGACATGCCCACCCCCGCAGGTGCAACGTACGCTGCTTGAGCTGCTGACAACATTGGACGGATTCGAAACACGCGGCGACGTGAAAGTGATCATGGCGACCAATCGAATTGAGACGCTCGATCCGGCCCTGCTCAGACCGGGACGTGTTGACAGGAAAATCGAGGTCGCCATCCACATAGCAGACCTGATAATTTATACATCTTCTGATCCGTACCACACACAGTTGAAATCCACTTTCCCGTCAGCAAACAGATCGGATCGTAAATTTCTTGTTTTTTTTAATGAAGCATATTTTGAAGTTCGCTGATGCCATAAATTTTGCCACGTCGTTTTCTCAAACCAGAAATAAATCCGTTGAATTTCAATCACTAAGTAAGTGATGTCTATGCCAGCTACCATTCATAGCCAGTGCTCAAACACACGACACTAACATTCGACCCCCATTCTGCACACCCGTTGCAGATTCCATTACCAGACGAAGCAACACGAATCAAAATCTTTCAACGAGCAAGTCGCGATATGACCCTGCCCCCGGACGTGACCTATGCCAACGTCGTGCACGATATTGACCATTCGCAACTGAGTGGCGCTGACATTACGGTAGATGCTGCGTGGTAGAGTAGCTTGGAATATTAGTGCCGCGCGTTCAGAAGAACTTAATCGAAACTTGTTCAAATCTGCCTACGAGGCTTATTGTGGTCTTGTTTCGAAACAAACCCGCAAAGCTGCGGTACGCTCATGCACATGGCACAAATATTTCAAAGTGTTGACAGCGCGTGTCGGTTATACTGCAGATGTTGTTACAAGTCATTGATTGTTGATTTGCAGGCGATCTGCACGGAGGCAGGACTGCGCGCTCTGCGTGAACACCGAATGAGACTGACGTTGACCGACTTTCAACAGGCCGCGCAGGGTGTGCTGCAGAAGAAACGGGACACACTCGGACAAAGCACGGCCATGTTCTTGTGACATTGATATTAAAGTGAACGGTTGATTCATTGATTATTGATGACTGATCCGGATTGCGACAAAAAAACTTTGAAAATAAAATATACTGGAAAATAATGAAAGAACTGTGGTTTGTTGACGAGCATGAGACATCGCCTTTGTCTTTAAAGTTCAAACGTGCGCTTTACCGCAAAACACACCATTATTCGTGCACTGCAGAGCTTTATTATGAGCGCGCAATTACAGCAGAACGTGCGTCAATGGTGAACTTAAAAAAACACATTTTTATGATGTAAACACGATACAAATTACGCACGACCGTCAAAAAGTTTTGGTTATGTCAAAATAACTTGTGTGTAGGTGTACATAAAACGGGTAATTTCATGCACCAATGTAAACCCTCTACAAGTCACGATCACATTATGGGTGATATTTTTGAAACGGTGTAAAGGTCAGTTGGGTGTAAGGGTCGGTGGAAAGCTCGGTGTGAGAAAGTTCAGTGTAAGCTTCAAACAGTGCACGCTGAGCCAGCAGCAGACGCGCGTTTCTAAACGAAAGGTTAACTTTGACAGTCTGCCGTGCAAGTGTAAATCGTCTGTTTGCAATATTGTTTGTTTAGGCTGGTTGCACAAGCGTTTTTAAACGATATTTATAAATTTCGTGACCTTTTATGGAGCCGTTTTGAATTCGTGCTGCGATCAGTTAGCGGCATCAATTTTTTTGGTACCGCCGTCAGTGAATGTTCAATTTCTCAATAGCCTCACGGCGGAATGTCAGGCAACTTAAAAATATTCCTTTAAAACGTTTCTGCAACCAGCTTAAATGAACTAGATTGCAAACAAACGATCTACATTAGCACAGCAGACTGTCAAAGTTGACCATTCGTTTAGAAACGCGCGTCTGCTGCTTGCTCAGCGTGCAATGTTTCAAGCTTACGCCGAGCTTACACTGAACTTTCTCACACCGAGCTTTCGACCGACCTTTACACCCAACTGACCTTTACACCGTTTCGAAAATATCACCCTATGTTCGCAACCTTCGTGCGTAACAAACTGCATAACCATGTCAGCGTTGCACGCACACGCATTAAGACGCACATTCCAAGTG
>JASAMV010005407.1:0-20560 GCA_030248065.1 Rhynchonema sp. JSB1_4
GATGTCGCCTCAAAAGTTTATACCCTGTCCACACCGTGGCCATGTCAGCCAACTGCTTACAAGAGCTTTTCACCAAAACGAGTTTTGAGAATGGTGGACGGAGATAAAGGCAGTCTACGGGAGGTCTGACACTCAGCCCCCGATTTACCGTAAAACAACCCACCGCAAGCGAGATCGTTGCTAGACCCATGCTGATCGCGGCTTATCAACACGTGTATTAGCGGCAGCAAGCTGGAAATTGTCATCGTGCGCGCCGATCACCAGAACTTCGTAATGTTGGTTGGTGTTGGCGCTTAACACGCAAAACATCAATAAAAACAAAAGGGTCTCGACATGATCCTTGCAGATCAGAATTCCAATAGATTTAGGTATTCGGGGGCTGAGTGGCGACGTCCCGTAGACTCACACGGCCTTTACAAATTCCGAAGAATGTTGGACGGAAGATGGTGGACAATCGATAACTTTAACGGCAACCTAATGATTCACTCGTTCAGTGCCTGTCGGATTCTCTCAGATTGAAAATTCAAAAATCGGAGCGGAGGAAGCGAATTCGAAAAGTTTAGAAAATGTGTCCGGTCGCGCATGTGTAGATAATTAGACGAGCGACTAATTATACGGAAATCCCCCCGACCGAGCACGCGTGATGTAAAAGATACAGCCGTTTTTCGCCGTGGCTGTGTGTTTTATTTGATTCAGGCGGGTGCCTAAGCCTAAGCCTAAGGCTAACCGCAAGCCTAAGCCTAAGCCTAAGCCTGAAATAGAAGCCTAAACCTTAAGTATGGGACTATGCTTAAGCACACACAAAACGGGTGGATTTCCATAAAATTAGTCAATCTTATAATTAGCCTAGCGCCCGTGATATCGACAGAAATTTGGAAAAATATAAACAAAACGCTTGTGATCTGCAGCAAGACGTGCTTTCCATTTCGGGAAAATTTTTGGATGGATTCTTATGTTGTCAGTCATTGTATGCCCAATATTAATTCGAAAATTCGGCCACGGTTAGGCGTGAGGTGAGGTGATAAAATAAAATAGGTTACTTGTTGCTTGCGTAATTTTCGAGCGTTAACGGCAATTTACAATCAAACCGCAGCCACACAGACATCAGTAACATAGTTGTTGGCAAAACTTGATCCAGAAAGGTGAGTTTAATTATTAGCCGTGAATGCTAGTTCCTCAGGCAGTGCAGGTTCCCCTGGTCCGGCGGGGAAATTCAGTGCACGTCATTACTTTTTAGGAGGGGAAATCAGTCTCCCCCTTCCTGGGGGGAAGACCAGTGGTGTAGTTACCCAGGGCGAAGCAGCAACCTACCATAAAAACCTAAATAGAAAGAGGAGTGCTCTATGTAACTCACTCAGACCGCATTTTAGAGGAGCTACTATCTACAAGGGGAAACTACTCTAAGAGAGGCCTCTATTAATTCACTTAACCAAACCTGAAAAAATATTCACAGAAATACCCCTAAAAACCCCTGAAAAAGGGGTTTGAAACTATGTTTTTTCACTTGTAATCGCATTTATTCGTCAATAAGAGGCGTATTATGTGCTCTGAACGAACAACAAACGTGCATAAATGTACCTGTACACCACTATCAAGCCTTAATACACTACTGTATAGGGAATGTTGTGTTACTTAAGAGGGAGACTCTATCTGGGGGGGCTCTATAAACTCACTGACCCCTTTTGGGAGGCTGTGTTGCGGGGGGGGCTCTATTCCGGGGGGGGGGGGTGTATTTCAGGTTTTTACGGTACTGTACCACCCCAAAATGCGGGGCAGCAACACTGCCTTCTCTAGGTGGTACTAGGCGGCAGTGTCTGGAGGTCCTCTGGACAGAGGGGGGGATACCTACTGTACCGCGCTCGGAGGGGGGATACCTACTGTACCAGAGCAGATGGCCTGGAGGGTTATGTACCCAGGGGCAGGGGGGGGGGTTGGGGGGGGTGGGTTTGGGGTGAAAATTTCTTATATGTTTATTATGTGTGGAATCGTGTGACAAAGTATTATTTGCACACATAGCGCTCAAATTTAGTGGGTCATTTGAGGTCAAAACCACTGATAATACTCTAATTTTGGCCATTTTGGTCAGAAATTAGCACTTTTGAGGGGGAAGATGGGGGGATGCCTACTATTAGGGGTGAAAGTGGGGGGATACCTACTGTACCATGCCAAACATCGGGGGGATACCTACTGTACCAGGCGAGGGGGGATGATACCTACTGTCTGGGGGGCCCCCCCCCCCAAACCCCCGCCTCCAACACTGCTTGGGGGCATAGTAGTGGCTGGGGGGGTTACCCCCTCTCGGTATTCCTCCCCGCAAACCCGAGGGGGTTGGGGGGGGGGGGTAATTTACTTACCTCTCACAACTCCAAATCATACCTCTCACAATCAATTTTATACCTTATTAAGGCAAAAATCTGTGTTTTTAGTCCTTTTTTTCCCAAAAATCGCGCGCTCCGCGCGCAAACCCACCCATAATACCTATTTTTAGGCGATTTTCGGCAAAGTTTAAAAAGTACTATTTTTACCTCATTTTTTGGCCAAAATTGTATCACAAAAACGGTGTTTTTTCGCCTTTGGGTGACCAAAATCATACCTCTCACCAGTGTGGTGGCAGGCCAATCGACCCAAGATACCCTCAGAGGAAGGTTTCGGACTTACTACGAGATACCCAAGGCTACCCCAAGATACCCCTATGGTCCGTCAAAAGGCAAAAAAAGGCCGTTTTTTGCATGCAATTTTACTGCAAAATACGGCCTAAAAAGGGGTATTTTTTGACATTTTTGCCGAAAATTGGCCTAAAATGACCATTTTTGGGTTAGTTTGCGCGCGGAGCACACAATTTTGGGGGTCTCGAGAGGTCGAAAAACACCTATTTTTGCCTTGAAAAGCCATAAATCTACTTACTCGAGATACCCTTTGGGGTCGGCTCGGGGTGGATCTGCTCCCCCCCATCCCCCCCCTAAGGGTTGACTCGCAGATAGATACCCCTTAGGGGGATCCCCCATCCCCCCCAGCCACTACCAGTGCCTCTCACGCTTCCGGTCCCAACCCCGCATCATACTTACCTCCCACACATGGGCCTGCCACTACACTGCTTGGGGGGAGGGGGGTGGGGGAGGGTCACCCCGATTGATTGTGTCGTCAACACTTTTTGATTTCATCTATCTATCGTCAACACTTATGGGCAAGTCTCTCTATCGTCAACAAATTCTGGGAACAATCTATCTATCGTCAACACATTTCGACCACAAAATCGCAAATTTTTGCCTCAAAATGGCTCAAAATCGGTATTTTCTTCCAAATAGGCAAAAAATCGCGCGCTACGCGCGGATTTAGTACATCTAAGTACATTTTCATTGATATTTAGACATTATTACCAGTTAGTACACTATACTATACCTTGATTTTTAGCGACCCCCCCACCATCTATCTATCGTCAACAAGTTTCGGTGAGCCCCCCAATTTCGGACTCCGGTCATCTCTATCGTCAACACGTTTGGGTCCCAATCTTGTATCTGTCGTCAACACCCTGACCAAGTACTACACTGCCTACTGTACCAGCCGAGCTAGGGGGGGCAGTGTCGTTCCTGGGGGGAGGGGGTCCCCCCTCAGACGCTCCTGTCCCCCTATCTCCCCCGCCGGCATAGTAGTGGCTGGGGTCGAGGTTACCCCTACTGAGTACTTACCTTCCACAAAACCCGAGGGGGGCTTTGGGGGTTTGACGTGCTTTACCTCTCACAACTCCAAATCATACCTCTCACAAGCAATTTTATACCTTTTAAGGCAAAAATCGGTGTTTTTCGACCTTATTTTCCCCAAAAATCGCGCGCTCCGCGCGCAAACCCCACCCATAATACCTATTTTTAGGCGATTTCCGGCGAAAATTTGGAAAAAGTACTATTTTTACCTCAATTTTTGGCCAAAATTGTATCACAAAAACGGTGTTTTTTCGCCTTTTTGAGTGACCAAAATCATCCTCTTTCACGCTTCCGGTCCCAACCCCGCATCATACTTACCTCCCACACATGCAGTGGTGTCGTTGGGGGGGGGGGAAGGGGGGGGTTACCCCCCTAGTATCCGGTATCCGGTATTTTGATTTTTTCACCCAGGGGTATCCGGTATCCTGACTTTTTGTCCAGGGGTATCCTACCCTAAAATTTTTTCAAACCGTAAAAATCACCATTTATACCCCAAAATGCTCAAAATCGCTTGCTAGCGCAAGCATAACCCCCAAAATGACCATTTTTTGCGCTTTCAACATCGATTTTGCTCGATTTTCCTCTTAAAAAATTGACCTTTTTTTGAACAACCCCCCCCTGGGTATCCGAGATTTTTAGTTTTGGGCCGAGCCCCCGGAATAAGAGCCCCCCCGCAATACAGCCCCCCCCGAAAAAAGGGGTAAGTGAATTAATAGAGCCCCCCCGGAATAGAGCCCCCCCTTAAGTAACATAACATCCCCTATACAGTAGTGTATTAAGGCTTGATAGTGGTGTACAGGTACATTTATGCACGTTTGTTGTTCGTTCAGAGCACATAATACGCCTCTTATTGACGAATAAATGCGATTACAAGTGAAAAAACATACTTTCAAACCCCTTTTTAGGGGTTTTTGGGGTATTCTGGGAACATTTTTTCAGGTTCGGGTCAGTGAATTAATAGAGGCCCCCCCCGGAAATAAGCCCCCCGTAATAGAGCCCCCCAAAATGGGGTCAGTGAGTTAATAGAGCCCCCCCTTCTATTTAGGTTTTTACGGTAGGTTGCCGCCCCGCCTGGGTAGCTACACCACTGGTCTTCCCCCAGGGAGGTACACTAATTTCCCCTCCGAAAAAGTAATGATGTGCACTAATTTCCCCGCCGGACCAGGAACTGCACTGCCAGGAACTACATTGACTATAATTAAACTCACCTTTTGGATCAGTTTTGAACAGCGATGTCATGATGTCTGTGTGCTGTGTCCGATTGTAAATTGCCGTTGTGCTCGAAAATTACGCAAGCAACAGTAACCTATTTTATTTTATCACCTCACCTCACGCTCACCGTGGCCGAATTTTCGAATTAATATTGGGCACACAATGACTGACAACATAAGAATCCATCCAAAAATTTTCCTGAATGGTAAAGCACGTCTCGCTGCAGATCACAAGCGTTTTGTTTATATTTTCCAAAAAATTTCTGTCGATATCACGGGCGTGAGGCTATTATAAGATTGACTAATTTTACGGAAATCCACCCGTTTTGTGTGTGCTTAAGCATAGTCCCATACTTAAGGTTTAGGCTTCTATTTCAGGCTTAGGCTTAGGCTTAGGCTTGCGGTTAGCCTTAGGCTTAGGCTTAGGCACCCGCCTGAATCAAATAAAACACACAGCCACGGCGAAAAACGGCTGTATCTTTTATGGACGCGTGCTCGGTCGGGTGGATTTCCGTATAATTAGTCGCTCGTCTAATTATCGACACATGCGCGACCGGACACATTTTCGAAAATTTTCGAAATCGCTTCCTCCGCTCCGATTTTTGAATTTTCAATCTGAGAGAATCCGACAGGCACTGAACGAGTGAATCATTAGGTTGCCGTTAAAGTTATCGATTGTCCACCATCTTCGTCCAACATTCTTGGGAATTTGTAAAGGCAGTCTGAGTCTACGGGATGTTGTCACTCAGCCCCCGAATACCGTAACCCACCGTAATTCTGATCTGCAAGGATCATGTCGAGACCCTTTTGTTTTTATCTATGTTTTGCGTGTTAGCGCCAACACCAACCAACATTACGAAGTTTTGGTGATCGGCGCGCACGATGACAATTTCCAGCTTGCTGCCGCTAATACACGTGTTGATAAGCCGCGATCAGCATGGGTCTAGCAACGATCTCGCTTGCGGTGGGTTACGGTAATCGGGGGCTGAGTGTCAACCTCCCGTAGACTGCCTTTATCTCCGTCCACCATTCTCAAAACTTGTTTTGGTGAAAAGCTCTTGGAGACAGTTGGCCTACATGGCCACGGTGTGGACAGGGTATAAACTTTTGAGGCGACATCTCCGTCGACCATTCGCAAAAGTTCCCCCCCCCCCCACACAACGGTCGCCGCTTCGCAACAGACCGACGCGCCAGGGCAGCAAGCAACGTCTCACAAAGCCTCCAAAAAGCCCCACAGCAGATCAGCCGGCCAACATCACCAAACCAAACACACACCCCAATCTCCCCACCACAAACTGTCGAATGTAGGCCATCTTTGTCCAGCACATTATCCACACTTGTATCTCCCCCCGCAGTCCGCACCATTAATGTACCCCTGAGTGCAGCCCCCCCCCCCCCCCCCCCCCCCCCCCCCCCCCCCCCCCCCCCCCCCCCCCCCCCCCGGGGGGGGGCGGCGCCCCCCCCCCCCCCCCCCCCCCCCGCCGCCCGGCCGGGCCCCCGCCCCCCCGCCCCCCCTAATGTTGCCTCTGCTTTACGCCTTTCTTTCGCAGACAGGACCGACGCACACCACACACAACACCACAAACGCCAGGGCTCGTCACCCGTGCGAACGTCTCTGCCCAACCCAAAACCACAAATTATGCCTCCTAAAAAGCCCCACTAGCAGATCACAAGCGTTCTATTTATGTTTTGTCCAAAACATGTCACCCCCCACTGAGAGCAACTTAACCGTGATAGGACGAGGCTAACGACCAAGGACACAAAAACACATGACCGACACATCATAATTTCATCGATTTTCCTGAAATTTCAAGGCCGGTAACTTGAAAAAATCAAAATAAACGTGTGGAGCTGGTGAGTCAAACTTGGAAATTCAAATTGAAATGCATATTATCGTGGTGGACAGGGATGGTGGACATTCGACAATTGTTTCGAAAATGGTGGACGGAGATTAATGAGGGTGACATGACATGTTTATGAGTTTGCACACAGTGATGTTACAGGCCGGCAATAAGATCTGCTAGTGGGGCTTTTTGGAGGCAAATTTGTCAGAGACGTTCGCACTGACGAGCCCTGGCGCGTCGGTCTGTCTGCGAAAGCAAGGCGAAACAAACCAACATTACTGCACTCAGTACATTAATGGTGCGGACTGCGGAGATACAAGTGTGGATAATGCTGAACAAAGATGGCCTACATTCGACAACTTTTGCGAATGGTCGACGGAGATGTCGCCTCAAAAGTTTATACCCTGTCCACACCGTGGCCATGTAGGCCAACTGTCTCCAAGAGCTTTTCACCAAAACAAGTTTTGAGAATGGTGGACGGAAGATAAAGGCAGTCTACGGGAGGTTGACACTCAGCCCCCGATTACCGTAACCCACCGCAAGCGAGATCGTTGCTAGACCCATGCTGATCGCGGCTTATCAACACGTGTATTAGCGGCAGCAAGCTGGAAATTGTCATCGTGCGCGCCGATCACCAAAACTTCGTAATGTTGGTTGGTGTTGGCGCTAACACGCAAAACATAGATAAAAACAAAAGGGTCTCGACATGATCCTTGCAGATCAGAATTACGGTGGGTTACGGTATTCGGGGGCTGAGTGACAACATCCCGTAGACTCAGACTGCCTTTACAAATTCCGAGAATGTTGGACGAAGATGGTGGACAATCGATAACTTTAACGGCAACCTAATGATTCACTCGTTCAGTGCCTGTCGGATTCTCTCAGATTGAAAATTCAAAAATCGGAGCGGAGGAAGCGATTTCGAAAATTTTCGAAAATGTGTCCGGTCGCGCATGTGTCGATAATTAGACGAGCGACTAATTATACGGAAATCCACCCGACCGAGCACGCGTCCATAAAAGATACAGCCGTTTTTCGCCGTGGCTGTGTGTTTTATTTGATTCAGGCGGGTGCCTAAGCCTAAGCCTAAGGCTAACCGCAAGCCTAAGCCTAAGCCTAAGCCTGAAATAGAAGCCTAAACCTTAAGTATGGGACTATGCTTAAGCACACACAAAACGGGTGGATTTCCGTAAAATTAGTCAATCTTATAATTAGCCTCACGCCCGTGATATCGACAGAAATTTTTTGGAAAAATATAAACAAAACGCTTGTGATCTGCAGCGAGACGTGCTTTACCATTCAGGAAAATTTTTGGATGGATTCTTATGTTGTCAGTCATTGTGTGCCCAATATTAATTCGAAAATTCGGCCACGGTGAGCGTGAGGTGAGGTGATAAAATAAAATAGGTTACTGTTGCTTGCGTAATTTTCGAGCACAACGGCAATTTACAATCGGACACAGCACACAGACATCATGACATCGCTGTTCAAAACTGATCCAAAAGGTGAGTTTAATTATAGTCAATGTAGTTCCTGGCAGTGCAGTTCCTGGTCCGGCGGGGAAATTAGTGCACATCATTACTTTTTCGGAGGGGAAATTAGTGTACCTCCCTGGGGGAAGACCAGTGGTGTAGCTACCCAGGCGGGGCGGCAACCTACCGTAAAAACCTAAATAGAAGGGGGGCTCTATTAACTCACTGACCCCATTTTGGGGGGCTCTATTACGGGGGGGGCTCTATTCCGGGGGGGGGGCCTCTATTAATTCACTGACCCGAACCTGAAAAAATGTTCCCAGAAATACCCCTAAAAACCCCTAAAAAGGGGTTTGAAAGTATGTTTTTTCACTTGTAATCGCATTTATTCGTCAATAAGAGGCGTATTATGTGCTCTGAACGAACAACAAACGTGCATAAATGTACCTGTACACCACTATCAAGCCTTAATACACTACTGTATAGGGGATGTTATGTTACTTAAGGGGGGGGCTCTATTCCGGGGGGGCTCTATTAATTCACTGACCCCTTTTTGGGGGGGCTGGATTGCGGGGGGGCTCTATTCCGGGGGGGCTGTAGTTAGGGTGTTACGGTACTGTACCACCCAAAATGCGGGGCGGCAACCTACCTACTGTCAGGGTGGTAGTACTTGGGGGCAGTGTTGGAGGTACTCTGGACGGAGGGGGGGATACCTACTGTACCGCGCTCGGAGAGGGGGGATACCTACTGTACCAGAGCCGATGGCCTGGGGGGGTTATGTACCCAGGGGCAGGGGGGGGGGGTTGGGGGGGGTTAGGTTTTGGGGTGAAAATTTTTTATGTGTTTATTATGTGTGGAATCGTGTGAAAACGTAGTATTTGCGCGCGTAGCGCGCGAATTTGGGGGTAATTTGAGGTAAAAACCACTGATTTTACACTAATTTTGGCCATTTTGGTCAAAAATTGGCACTTTTGAGGCAAAATCGGGGGGATACCTACTGTACCGGGGTGAAAATCGGGGGGGATACCTACTGTACCATGCCAAACATCGGGGGGATACCTACTGTACCAGGCGAGGGGGGATGATACCTACTGTACTGGGGGGGCTACCCCCCCCCCCAAACCCCCCCACCTCCAACACTGCTTGGGGGCATAGTAGTGGCTGGGGGGGTTACCCCCCCTCTCAGTACTTACCTACCACAAAACCCGAGGGGGGTTGGGGGGGGGTTGAGTACTTACCTCTCACAACTCCAAATCATACCTCTCACAATCAATTTTATACCTTTTTAAGGCAAAAATCGGTGTTTTTCGACCTTATTTTCCCAAAAATCGCGCGCTCCGCGCGCAAACCCACCCATAATACCTATTTTTAGGCGATTTTCGGCGAAAATTTTAAAAAAGTACTATTTTTACCTCATTTTTTGGCCAAAATTGTATCACAAAAACGGTGTTTTTTCGCCTTTTTGGGTGACCAAAATCATACCTCTCACCAGTGTGGTGGCAGGCCAATCGACCCAAGATACCCTAGGGGGGGGAAGGTTTCGGACTTACTCGAGATACCCCCCAGAGGCTACCCAAGATACCCCTATGGTCCGTCAAAAGGCGAAAAAAGGCCGTTTTTTGCATGCAATTTTACTGCAAAATCGGCCTAAAAAGGGGTATTTTTTGACATTTTTGCCGAAAATTGGCCTAAAATGACCATTTTTGGGTGTTTGCGCGCGGAGCGCGCGATTTTTGGGGGTCTCGAGGAGGTCGAAAAACACCTATTTTTGCCTTTGAAAACCATAAATCTACTTACTCGAGATACCCTTTGGGGTCGGCTCGAGATAGATACCCTTCCCCCCATCCCCCCCCTAAGGGTTGACTCGAGATAGATACCCCTTAGGGGGGGGAATCCCCCCCATCCCCCCCAGCCACTACAGTGCCTCTCACGCTTCCGGTCCCAACCCCGCATCATACTTACCTCCCACACATGGGCCTGCCACTACACTGCTTGGGGGGAGGGGGGTGGGGGGGGGTCCGCCCCAAATTCATCTATCTATCGTCAACACTTTTTGATTTCATCTATCTATCGTCAACACTTATGGGCAAATCTATCTATCGTCAACAAATTCTGGGAACAATCTATCTATCGTCAACACATTTCGACCACAAAATGGGTATTTTTGCCTCAAAATGGCTCAAAATCGGTATTTTTGTCCCAAATAGGCAAAAAATCGCGCGCTACGCGCGGATTTAGTACATCTAAGTACATTTTCATTGATATTTAGACATTATTACCCAGTTAGTACACTATACTATACCTTGATTTTTAGCGACCCCCCCCCCACCATCTATCTATCGTCAACAAGTTTGGGTCGACCCCCCCAGATTTCGGACTTGGGTCATCTATCTATCGTCAACACATTTCGGGTCCCAATCTATCTATCGTCAACACCCTGACCAAGTACTACACTGCCTACTGTACCAGCCGAGCTAGGGGGGGCAGTGTAGTTCCTGGGGGGAGGGGGTCCCCCCTCGGGTGGTACACTATCCCCCTATCTCCCCCGCCGGCATAGTAGTGGCTGGGGGGGTTGGGGGGTTACCCCCCTCTGAGTACTTACCTGCCACAAAACCCGAGGGGGGGTTGGGGGGTTGAGCACTTACCTCTCACAACTCCAAATCATACCTCTCACAAGCAATTTTATACCTTTTTAAGGCAAAAATCGGTGTTTTTCGACCTTATTTTCCCAAAAATCGCGCGCTCCGCGCGCAAACCCACCCATAATACCTATTTTTAGGCGATTTTCGGCGAAAATTTTGAAAAGTACTATTTTTACCTCAATTTTTGGCCAAAATTGTATCACAAAAACGGTGTTTTTTCGCCTTTTTGGATGACCAAAATCATACCTCACGCTTCCGGTCCCAACCCCGCATCATACTTACCTCCCACACATGGGCCCAGTGGTGTCGTTGGGGGGGGGGAAGGGGGGGTTACCCCCCTAGTATCCGGTATCCGGTATCTTGGGTACTGATATTCACCCAGGGGTATTCGGTTTCCTGACTTTTTGTCCAGGGGTATCCTACCCTAAAATTTTTTTCAAAAACCGTAAAAATCGCCCCTTTATACCCCCAAAATGCTCAAAATCGCTTGCTCGCGCCAAGCATAACCCCCAAAATGACCATTTTTTTGCGCTTTCAACGTCGATTTTGCTCGATTTTCTTCTAAAAAAATTGACCTTTTTTGAACAACCCCCTGGGTATCCGAGATTTTTCATTTTAGGGAGCAACCCCCCCCTGGTATCCGAGATTTTTCATTTTGGGTATCCGGTATCCGAAAATTTTGGATTTTGGGTATCCGGTATCCTGACTTTTTGATTTCCCAACGACACCACTGCACACATGGGCCTGCCACTACACTGCCCGCCGGGTACACTATCTCCCAGTGTAGTACTTGGTCAGGGTGTTGACGATAGATTGATTGGGACCCGAAATGTGTTGACGATAGATAGATGACCCAAGTCCGAAATCTGGGGGGTCGACCCAAACTTGTTGACGATAGATAGATGGTGGGGGGGTCGCCAAAAATCAAGGAATAGTATAGTGCACTAAGTAGGTAATAATGTGTAAATATTAATGAAAATGTACTTAGGTGCGATTTTTTGCCTATTTGGGACAAAAAATACCGATTTTGAGCCATTTTGAGGCAAAAATACCCATTTTGGGGTCCAAATGTGTTGACGATAGATAGATTGTCCCCAGAATTTGTTGACAATAGATAGATTTGCCCATAAGTGTTGACGATAGATAGATGAAATCAAAAAGTGTTGACGATAGATAGATGAATTTGGGGGGACCCCCCACCCCCCCCCAAGTACTACCCTGCTATCTCCCCCAATTTTTGCCCAAAATGGCCATTTTCAGGCCTAAAATGGGCATTTTTAGGCCTAAATTGAATTTTTAGCATTCTCAAAAGCGGCAAAATACCCCGTTGGAAGAATTTTCCAAAAAGGGGTAAGAAGGCAAATTTCTACCTCAAAAGATTTTCCCGAGCTTCCCCCTTCCCCCCCGGGGCGGGGGACACTCTCCCCCTCCGAACGGGGGGCCCTCTCCCCCTCCGGACCAGGAACACACTAGGGGGGGTCGTACCACGAACATCACTTTCTATACTGAAGAAAAGCCTAAACACATTCGCGCGCACGCATTTTTCCTTTGCAGACAAAAGCATTTGCAATTAAGCCAAAAAGATTGGGTAAAAGTCAGGGGGCGGCAACCTCACTACCGGGGAGGGGCGGCAACCACCTCTGACCAGGCAGAGTTCCTGGTCCGGAGGGGGAACAGGCGACCCCCTTTTTCGGAGGGGGAACAGACGACCCACCTGGGGGGGAAGGGTAGTACTGGGGGGGGGGGGGGTCCCCCAAATCATCTTCTATCGCAACACTTTTATTCATCTTCTTCGTCAACACTTTGGGCAAATCTCTTTTCAACAAATTCTGGGGACGAATCTCTATAGAAACACGTTTTGGACCCCAAAAGGGTTTTTCTCGAAATGGCTCAAAATCGTTTTTTGTCCCAAATAGGCAAAAAATCGCACCAATTACATTTCATCAATTTTTTACACATTTACTACTAGCACTACTATTCCTATTTTTGGCACCACATTTGATCGTCAACAAGTTGGGGTCAACCCAGATTCAACTTAACATTCTTCGTCAACACATTTCGGCCCAATCAATCTTCGTCAACACCCTACCAAGACACACTGGGAGAAGGTACCCGGCGGGCAGGTAGTGGCAGGCCCATGGTGCAGTGGTGTCGTTGGGAAATCAAAAAGTCAGATACCGATACCCAAAATCCAAAATTTTCGGATACCGATACCCAAAATGAAAAATCTCGGCTACCAGGGGGGGGTGCTCCCTCAAATAAAAAACCTCGGATACCCAGGGGGGGGTTGTTCAAAAAAAGGTCAAGAAAAACTTTAAGAGGAAAATCGAGCAAAATTCGATGTTGAAAGCGCAAAAAAGAGTTCGTTTGGGGGTATGCTTCGCTAGCAAGACAATTTAGCATTTTGGGGGGTGATGGGCATTTTTACGGTTTTCGAAAAAATTAGGGTATACCCCTGGACAAAAAGTCGGTCGGAATACCCCTGGGTGAAAAAATCGAGATCTGGGAATACCGATACTAGGGGGTCAGTACCCCTTCCCCCCCCCCCAACGACACCACTCCATGTGTCGAAAGATAAGTAATGGGGTTAGGACCGGAAGCCTAGGAATTTTGGTCACCCAAAAAGGCGAAAAAAAACACCTTTTGGATCTTGCGGCCAAAAATTAGGTAAAATCATCTTTTCCGAATTTTAAAATCGCCTAAAAATAGGTATTATGGTGCGTTGCGCGCCGGAGCGCCCGCCATTTTTGGGAAAATAATTGGAAACACCATTTCTTAAAAAGGTACGAGTCTTGTGAGAGGTATATTTGGAGTTGTGAGAGGTAAGCCCAACCCCCAACCCCCTCGGGGTTTGGGGTGGTCTGGGAGATCACCCCCAACCCCCCGCCCCTGCCGGCGGGGTGGGGGATACCGCGAGGGGGGACCCCCCCCCAAACGCCCTCCCCCCCACCGTACAGAGGCAGAGACTCGATCAGATTAACAAGAAAAAAATGGACCCAAAATAGACGATAGATGGATACCCCAATCAAAAACGGGCACCAATTTTTTACGATAGATAGATGGTGGGGGGGTCGTGGAGAGCGAGATAGATAGTTCAACTGGAATAATATCAAATATCAATAAAATCAGATCAAACCGCCGACCCATTTAGAACAGAAAACCATACCATAGAAAAACCCATATTAATAATAATTCATAAATCCACTTTAATAAAATTTTGGGGGGCCCCCCCCCCCCCCCCCAAGCAGTATCGTGGCAGGCCCATGTGTGGGAGGTAAGTATGATGCGGGGTTGGGACCGGAAGCGTGAGAGGCACTGTAGTGGCTGGGGGGGGGGGGGGGGATCCCCCCCTAAGGGGTATCTGTCTCGAGTCAACCCTAGGGGGGATGGGGGGAAGGGCTGTTGTTATTATGAGCCGACCCCAAAGGGTATCTCGAGTAAGTAGATTTATCGTTTTTCAAAGGCAAAAATAGGTGTTTTTCGAGCGACATGAGACCCCCAAAAATCGCGCGCTCCGCGCGCAAACACCCACACATGGTCATTTTAGGCCAATTTTCGGCAAACATGTCAAAAAATACCCCTTTTTAGGCCGATTTTGCAGTAAAAGTGCATGCAAAAAACGGCCTTTTTTCGCCTTTTGACGGACCATAGGGGTATCTTGGGTAGCCTCTGGGGGTATCTCGGTCAAGTCCGAAACCTTTCCCCCTAGGGTATCTTGGGTCGATTGGCCTGCCACCACACTGGTGAGAGGTATGATTTTGGTCACCCAAAAAGGCGAAAAAACACCGTTTTTGTGATACAATTTTGGCCAAAAAATGAGGTAAAAATAGTACTTTTTTAAATTTTCGCCGAAATTCGCCTAAAAATAGGTATTATGGGTGGGTTTGCGCGCGGAGCGCGCGTTTTTGGGAAAATAAGGTCGAAAACACCGATTTTTGCCTTAAAAAGGTATAAATTGTTGTGAGAGGTATGATTTGGAGTTGTGAGAGGTAGTACTCAACCCCCCCCCGAGACCCCTCGGGTTTTGTGGTAGGTAAGTACTGAGAGGGGGGGTAACCCCCCCAGCCACTACTATGCCCCCAAGCAGTGTTGGAGGTGGGGGGGTTTGGGGGGGGGGTAGCCCCCCCCGTACCGTGCAGGTATCTCCCCCCTCGCCTGGTACAGTAGGTATCCCCCCGATGTTTGGCATGGTACAGTAGGTATCCCCCCCCGATTTCCACCCCGGTACAGTAGGTATCCCCCCGATTTTGCCTCAAAGTGCCATTTTTGACCAAAATGGCCAAAATTGTATCACAAAAACGGTGTTTTTTCGCCTTTTTGGGTGACCAAAATCTACCTCTCCGCTTCCGGTCCCAACCCCGCATAGTACTTACCTCCCACACATGCAGTGGTGTCGTTGGGGGGGGGGGGGGGGGGAAGGAGGTACCCCTAGTATCCGGTATCCGGTATCTTGTTTTTTCCCCAGGGGTACTCGGTATCCTGACTTTTTGTTGCAGGGGTATCCTACCCAAACAAACAAAGCCACCCCAGCGCAGCGCAGCAAACCCCACCCCACCCACCCAACCAACACCCCCCCCACCCAGCAACCCCCCACAACACCACAAACACCAACCACACCCCACCCCCACCCGCACCACCAACACAAAAACCCAAACAAAAAACCACAAACCACACAAAAAGCAAAAAAAAAACACAAAAAAAAAAAACACAGCCAACAAAAACCAGCACAAAACCCAAACAAAAACCCCAACACAAAACCCAACAAAAAAAAACAAAAAAACCCCCACACCCACCCCCACCCCCCCCCAAACCCCCCCCACAACACCCACCAAACCCCCCCCCCACAAACCGCCCCCACCACCACCCACAAACAACCAAACAAGCCGCCAAAACCCCAAAACAAAAAACCCCCACACCCCCCCAACCCAAAAACCCCCCCAAACACCCCCACCCAAAAAACAAAACACAAAACCCACCCCAAACCCACACACACAAACACCACACCCACACACCAACAAAAACAACACCACACCCCACCACCCCCACACCCACCCCACCCAACCAAAACCCCCAACACACCCAACACCACCACACACACACCCCAACCCCACACCCCCAACCCACCACCAAACCCCCCCAAAAAACAACCACAACAACAACAACCCCAAACCACAAAACAACACCCACCCAACAAAACAACCCAACCACACCCCCAAAACCCCCCCCCCCCCACCCCAAAACACAACCAAACAACCCAACCACCCCCCCAGCACCCCCAACCCCGCCCACACCCCCCCCCCCACCACCCCCCCCACCACAAAAAAACCCCCCCCTAGGGGGGGGGATGGGGGGAAGGGTATCTATCTCGAGCCGACCCCAAAGGGTATCTCGAGTAAGTAGATTTATGGTTTTCAAAGGCAAAAACAGATGTTTTTCGACCTCGGGACCCCCAAAAATCGCGCGCGTGCGCGCATACACCCAAAAATGGTCATTTTAGGCCAATTTTCGGCAAAAATGTCAAAAAATACCCATTTTAGGCCAATTTTGCAGTAAAATTGCATGCAAAAAAGGCCTTTTTTTCGCCTTTTGACGGACCATAGGGGTATCTTGGGTAGCCTCTGGAGGGTATCTCGAGTAAGTCCGAAACCTTCCCCCCCCTAGGGTATCTTGGGTCGATTGGCCTGCCACCACACTGGTGAGAGGTATGATTTTGGTCACCCAAAAACGCGAAAAAACACCGTTTTTGTGATACAATTTTGGCCAAAAAATGAGGTAAAAATAGTACTTTTTCCAAATTTTCGCCGAAAATCGCCCAAAAATAGGTATTATGGGTGGGTTTGCGCGCGGAGCGCGCGATTTTCGGGAAAATAAGGTCGAAAAACACCGATTTTTGCCTTAAAAAGGTATAAAATTGCTTGTGATAGGTATGATTTGGAGTTGTGAGAGGTAAGTATACTCACCCCCCCCCAAACCCCCTCGCGTTTTGTGGTAGGCAAGTACTGAGAGGGGGTAACCCCCCCAGCCACTCCTATGCCCCCCAGCCGTGTTGGAGGGGGGGGGGTTGGGGGGGGGGTAGCCCCCCCAGTGCCGTAGGTATCATCCCCCTCGCCTGGTACAGTAGGTATCCCCCCCGATGTTTGGCAGTGGTGCAGTAGGTATCCCCCCCGATTTTCACCCCGGTACAGTAGGTATCCCCCCGATTTTGCCTCAAAAGTGCCAATTTTTGACCGAAATGGCCAAAATTAGTGTAAAATCAGTGGTTTTTACCTCAAATTACCCCCAAATTCGCGCGCTACGCGCGCAAATACTACGTTTTCACACGATTCCACACATAATAAACCTTAAAAATTTCACCCCAAAACCTAACCCCCCCCAACCCCCCCCCCCCCCCTGCCCCTGGGTACATAACCCCCCCAGGCCATCGGCTCTGGTTTAGGATATCCCCCCTCTCCGAGCGCGGTACAGTAGGTATCCCCCCCTCCGTCCAGAGTACCTCCAACACTGCCCCCAAGTACTACCACCCTGACAGTAGGTAGGTTGCCGCCCCGCATTTTGGGTGGTACAGTACCGTAAAAACCTAAATACAGCCCCCCCCCGGAATAGAGCCCCCCCCGCAATACAGCCCCCCCAAAAAGGGGTCAGTGAATTAATAGAGCCCCCCCGGAATAGAGCCCCCCCCTTAAGTAACATAACATCCCCTATACAGTAGTGTATTAAGGCTTGATAGTTGTGCACAGGTACATTTATGCACGTTTGTTGTCCGTTCAGAGCACATAATACGCCTCTTATTGACGAATAAATGTGATTACAAGTGAAAAAAGCATACTTTCAAACCCCTTTTTAGGGGTTTTTAGGGGTATTTCTGGGAACATTTTTTCAGGTTCGGGTCAGTGAATTAATAGAGGCCCCCCCCCGGAATAGAGCCCCCCCGTAATAGAGCCCCCCAAAATGGGGTCAGTGAGTTAATAGAGCCCCCCCTTCTATTTAGGTTTTTACGGTAGGTTGCCGCCCCGCCTGGGTAGCTACACCACTGGTCTTCCCCCAGGGAGGTACACTAATTTCCCCTCCGAAAAAGTAATGATGTGCACTAATTTCCCCGCCGGACCAGGAACTGCACTGCCAGGAACTACATTGACTATAATTAAACTCACCTTTTGGATCAGTTTTGAACAGCGATGTCATGATGTCTGTGTGCTGTGTCCGATTGTAAATTGCCGTTGTGCTCGAAAATTACGCAAGCAACAGTAACCTATTTTATTTTATCACCTCACCTCACGCTCACCGTGGCCGAATTTTCGAATTAATATTGGGCACACAATGACTGACAACATAAGAATCCATCCAAAAATTTTCCTGAATGGTAAAGCACGTCTCGCTGCAGATCACAAGCGTTTTGTTTATATTTTTCCAAAAAATTTCTGTCGATATCACGGGCGTGAGGCTAATTATAAGATTGACTAATTTTACGGAAATCCACCCGTTTTGTGTGTGCTTAAGCATAGTCCCATACTTAAGGTTTAGGCTTCTATTTCAGGCTTAGGCTTAGGCTTAGGCTTGCGGTTAGCCTTAGGCTTAGGCTTAGGCACCCGCCTGAATCAAATAAAACACACAGCCACGGCGAAAAACGGCTGTATCTTTTATGGACGCGTGCTCGGTCGGGTGGATTTCCGTATAATTAGTCGCTCGTCTAATTATCGACACATGCGCGACCGGACACATTTTCGAAAATTTTCGAAATCGCTTCCTCCGCTCCGATTTTTGAATTTTCAATCTGAGAGAATCCGACAGGCACTGAACGAGTGAATCATTAGGTTGCCGTTAAAGTTATCGATTGTCCACCATCTTCGTCCAACATTCTCGGAATTTGTAAAGGCAGTCTGAGTCTACGGGATGTTGTCACTCAGCCCCCGAATACCGTAACCCACCGTAATTCTGATCTGCAAGGATCATGTCGAGACCCTTTTGTTTTTATCTATGTTTTGCGTGTTAGCGCCAACACCAACCAACATTACGAAGTTTTGGTGATCGGCGCGCACGATGACAATTTCCAGCTTGCTGCCGCTAATACACGTGTTGATAAGCCGCGATCAGCATGGGTCTAGCAACGATCTCGCTTGCGGTGGGTTACGGTAATCGGGGGCTGAGTGTCAACCTCCCGTAGACTGCCTTTATCTCCGTCCACCATTCTCAAAACTTGTTTTGGTGAAAAGCTCTTGGAGACAGTTGGCCTACATGGCCACGGTGTGGACAGGGTATAAACTTTTGAGGCGACATCTCCGTCGACCATTCGCAAAAGTTGTCGAATGTAGGCCATCTTTGTTCAGCATTATCCACACTTGTATCTCCGCAGTCCGCACCATTAATGTACTGAGTGCAGTAATGTTGGTTTGTTTCGCCTTGCTTTCGCAGACAGACCGACGCGCCAGGGCTCGTCAGTGCGAACGTCTCTGACAAATTTGCCTCCAAAAAGCCCCACTAGCAGATCTTATTGCCGGCCTGTAACATCACTGTGTGCAAACTCATAAACATGTCATGTCACCCTCATTAATCTCCGTCCACCATTTTCGAAACAATTGTCGAATGTCCACCATCCCTGTCCACCACGATAATATGCATTTCAATTTGAATTTCCAAGTTTGACTCACCAGCTCCACACGTTTATTTTGATTTTTTCAAGTTACCGGCCTTGAAATTTCAGGAAAATGATGAAATTATGATGTGTCGGTCATGTGTTTTTGTGTCGGTCGTTAGCCTCGTCCTATCACGGTTAAGTTGCTCTCAGTGAGGGTGACATGTTTTGGACAAAACATAAATAGAACGCTTGTGATCTGCATCGAGACGTGCTTTATAGTAAGTTTCTAATTTCGTTGCCTCATGCATTTTTACAGACGCAGGGAAACTCCCGTTCGAAGGCGAGGCAGGCAACAAGCTCAACGCACAGTGAACAAGCCACACGCAGCTAACACACACAACTTGTGTGACTGAAACATTCGAAACGCACACGTACTGTATGTACCAGCTGCGTGGCTTGTTGACTGTGTGTTGAGCTTGTTGCCTGCCTCGACTTCGAACGAGAGTTTCCCTGCGTCTGTAAAAATGCATGAGGCAACAAAATTAGAAATTTACTATGCCAGGAAAATTTTTGGATGGATTCTTATATAGTACAGTAGTCACTGTGCGGACAATACCACTTGTTGACTGTGTTGCCAAAAATCCCATTTATTCTTGTGCACTGTCAACAAGTGTCCGACACGCAGCCCAGTTTAGGGTTAGACCACTTGTTGATAACGTGTTAGCTTGGCTGTGGTATAGTATAACCACCGCTGCGTATAGGGCACTAGTCAACGAGTGTCTATCTGCCCGCACACTTTCACACCTACCCGGCAGATGAAGGTCGGTTGATCAGGGCTGAGGGATGCAGTCAGGGGTTGCGTGGATGCGGACTTGCCCGGAGGGTGGTGGTGCATAGGTTTTTTGCTACTAAATGGTATTCAATAGCAATTTGCTACTAAAGATTTCCCGTTGCTACTAAAAAAGTAAGTTTTAGTTGCAATTTGCTGCTAAGAATTTAGGGTTTAGTAGCAAAAATGTACCATTATCTGCTGGTGGGTCGGTCGCCAAATAACTGTTGAACACTTCACTCACTAGCGTTCGCGTTTATTGATCGTTTGGTCTTTGGCTGGTGAAATACGA